>JAOXNO010000024.1:115453355-115483520 GCA_028565335.1 Limnodromus scolopaceus
TCAGCAGGGGAGTTGGACTAGATGATCTCTATGGTCCCTTCCAACTCTAAAAATTCAGTGAAATTCAGTGAAATAGGGTGTTTTGGTATTACCACGTTTGCTGTAAGTTTGTTTTTTCAGCAGGTTACTCAGACAGTCAAAGGGAAAGCTCAGGAACACGAGGACTATTCCCCTGCAGGTAGGATTGTGTTCTTGCCTTATGTTTGTCTTGTGCAAAGCGAGTATTTTGAAAAAAAACACTGGAAGTAAAAGTAGAAACTGCTATATTGAAATCATAGATGTTTGAGATGTCACTGAAATAAGTTTCGGAGTTTTCTTTCTGAACGGTAATATTGAGTATTTGCAGTACAGTTAGCCAGCGTGCATCCATATCATAGGTGTTGTATATAGACGTATTAATCATATACTTTTTTACAAGTAGTGTTCTTCTTTGGTAAATTCCTCCACAAGCACCTAGAACGTTTTAAATTTCTCTTCACAGGTCATTGACTTCTCTATTAACCTTCTGTCTTAAGACTGGCATGTGTGATATTGAACATACAAATGAGACGAGGCCTCTGCTGCATTGAGTTTCTCACTTTATATATATTCCCACTCTCTCTCTTTTCTTTTTTTTTTTAAATTTCATTCTGGGTTTTCTCACTTGTATCACCAATGATTTTGGAAAAGTATCTGTTTAGAATGAAACCGCTGTAAGAAAGAACCTTTTCTATTTTGTGCTTTTTTTAAACAACTCGTTACTTGAAAATGATAAGTAGCACATCAAGTGGATAGATTTGAAAATCTGATAATTTTATGACATGAAAAAATCATAACTGTTACACCTGTTCCTACAATCTGACTCAAGTGAGTCACAAAGCTGTCTATCCAGGTTTGACAAATCATATCTTTTCCTTGTTGCCTTTGTGTTAACAGGAGAAAAAGGTTTTTCCAAAAAGGTGAAGCTAACCAGTGCTAAAATAGGATCTTGGCAGACTCTCTCAGAGACCAGTAGGCGGTTTCTGGAAACGGTAATGGATTCAGTAATACTGTAAGTGCCAGATATCCTGGTGGTTCTTCTTTGTTTCATAGAATTGTCTAGGTTGGAAGGGACCTTTAGGATCATCTAGTGCAACCAGCAACCTAACCCTGATAAAAGCCGTCACTAAACCATGTCTCTGAGCACTATGTCAACCCGTCTTTTAAATACCTCCAGGGATGGTGCCTGGGCAGCCCATTCCAATGCTTAATAACCCTTTCAGTGTAAAAATTTTTCCTAATACCCAATCTGAACCTCCCCTGGCGCAACTTGAGGCCGTTTCCTTTTGTCCTGTTGCCTGTGACTTGGGAGAAGAGACTGCCCACCTCTCTGCACCTTCTTTTCAGGTAGTTGCAGAGAGGGATAAGGTCTCCCCTCAGCCTCCTTTTCTCCAGGCCGAACAACAGCCGCTCCTCATAAGACTTATTCTCCACACACCTCACCAGCTTCATTGCCCTTCTCTGGACAGAATAAAGTAAAAAGCATAACATTCCTTGAGCTGCAAAAGCTTTGGAGCTGTATTGGGCAGTATGGCTGGCTGTATATGTTTTATCGACTGTATTATAACACTTTCTATCTCAAGTTGGAAGTTTTTAGCTAGAGAAGTTCTGACTTTGTTCACTTCACTTGATGTGTACTCTGTGCTTGCAGGCTTTGTGATGAAAATTCTACCTTTATTTTCTTTCCAGATCTGTTTTGTGCCAACAAAGTGTGAAAAAAGATGATGTTCAGAAGCACCTCAATTTACTGAAAGAAAGGTAAAAAATTATAATTTAAAAAAATTAAAAAGGGGGAGAGAAGGGAATTAGTTTACCCAGTCGTTTGTGCCATGCTTACAGAATTGCTCCTCGGAGCAATCACATTTACAAAGTCTTGGAAGGGAACAACTGTACAAAATCAAGGAAGTAAATATCTTGACGGTGTATTCATCGGAGCGGACAAGCAAGAGTTGTTGAAAGAGCTGCTTTAACTACTTCTGTATGAGTAACAGAACCTAGGAGGTATTCTTAAGAGCTCCTTTAATCAGCTTTGAATTTATACAGGGTTTAAATTTGTGGGCAGCTGTTTATTTTCTTATCATTTTATGTTAGTGGCAGGAACAGCTATAGCTAAATTTTCGTAAATGCTAATTCATTTTCTGACTGTTGAAGTTACTTCAAAGAGAATTGAAATTTTGTATTGGGGCAAAACTTACAGCCATTTTATGTCATTGTGGGAGCAATTACGTGTGCTTGGGTGCCTGAGAATTTTTGTGTCCCTGTGTGTCATTGTACCAGGCTCCTCTCAACATAGAGCCTGAGCCTGTATGTTGCTTTCTTTGTTCTTACAGTACCTCAGGAGTCAAACATGAGGAACTAGTTTTTCATAAATGGTTTTCTGTGATTCTTTTTATATAAATGTTTTTAATGCCCGATTTCTGGGTTGCCAAACTCCTGCAGTCTCATCTGAGATGCATGGAAATTGTGGCAGTTTGGTGTATCTAAGAGACAGATGCAGCTTGGAAGAATTCAAGTCTTGCTCAGAATCAGAAGGACCTCTGAGAGCAAGCTCAAACTAACTCGTCCTCTGGCATAAAACTAGATACCGTATTTCACAAAAGCATTTACAGATTTAACTAAAATGATTTTGTGTGGAAGCAGTTAAAAATGCTGCTTTTAGAACTTAGTTTTACTTTGAAAAGTAGGAAGGTCAGAACTGGGAAAATATTAGTTAATGTCAGATTACAGTCGGGGATTGTACAGGCCAATGGGATAGAAACCACACAACACAAGTTTAATAGCAAAGGTGATTTTTGGAAAACAATTCAAGACACCTTCTCTTCCTGCCTGGATTGTTTTACTTCACTGACAGCAATTGGGTTAAATTGTGTTAATTTTTTTCCCCAGAGAAGTCATTAGTCAGTTTTCTTTTTGTTTTGCAAAGAGCTCCAAACAAGTCATGCTTTCCTTTTTCTCTAATAAAGGGTGCTGAGATTTTTCAAGACTTTAAAGGTGCCTCCAGGGAAGCTGGGCAACCTGAAGAACATCCCGAGCCTTCAAATGGCAGAGAAACAAATGCTGGAGACAAATGAAGAGTCTTTGGTACAATTGCAGGTATGAAAGGAAGAAAATCTCTTACTTATCTGCTTCTCAGTGTGTTGTAACTCTTTAGTAGATGGACTGCTGGCTGTGTCCGTGCTGTTGTGGAAGAGATGTCCGCTGTTCATCATCACCCACCTTTGCTACAAAGCAGTTTGTCTTTTTGGATGGTTTTTCAGTGACTCAGCTGATGCTGATTATTAGTATTTTATAAGCAAAAGATTCACCATCTCTAAAGTAAATTTTGCTCTCGTTTTGTATCTATTTTGTCTTAGGAAGAAATAAATGAAGCTGAGCGATCAGCAGAAAGCACCAAAGAACATATACAACAGCTGCAGTACAAAATTCAGGTGCTCAAGAGCCAGTTAGAGGAGGATGAAAAAAAGGCCAAGAAGGTATTTCCAATGATGTTGCTGCATACCTCTAAGGAGAATGTGTTTCCAGAGCTATCACACCCAAGCTGTTTCCTCAGAGAGTGTCATATAAGTATGGCCCTGTTTGTCTTTGGCAATGTATCTCTTCAATCTTTCCAACTTCAGTTGCAAAATTAAGAAATTCAGTTTTCAGAAGTCGGATAATGACAGCTAGTTGATTTTCCTACTAGTGTGCCTGATGTTGGGGTGTGAATTTTTTTGTTTGTTTTTTCCCTTTTTTGCCTTCTAGGTGTTCAGGGAAAATGACAGTGGAGCACTTCACCTTCCAGAACTCCCCAAGTGTAGTTTCCAGGCACCCACTTTGCAGGTGAGCATGGAATATGTTTTCAGAGACACCTTGGCTATGAGAAGAAAGGCAACAGAATGTGCTTTTGTCACTTAACCTCTGGCAGAGGGGGCAATTCTGAAAATTTGGAAATATCTGAAACTTTTATCCTTTTTCTTTTCATTGAGAACTATATGCTTATGTTTTAAAAACAGAACAAAACCTAGAAAACTTGCCATTTAAAGGATTACATGCCTTTTCCTAGAAGCCCTGTGGTCCTAGGGGACCTGTTATCATTTTTGAAACTTATCTCTGTAACTGATGGAAAGAAGACTGACTGATTCTGTGTCTTTGAATACTTTTTATTCTTACTGATTTTAGGTATGGCTAGGTTGCAAAAAAGTTAAATTCTTGTTGGACTCAATGGAAGTTGTGTTTTATTTGTTGTCATTTATTCTTTCTTTCCTTCTTTAGGAAGAAATTTTGAAGATTAAAAATCATCAACAACTTTTAAAGGATATGAACACTATTCAGCAGTCAGCTGACTTGAAGAACATGTTAACCCTCATTGAAAAGACCTATGAGAAGGTGAACTTCCTTTAAGAAACCAAAATATATGGTGTCTCCTTTGAAGAAGATAAGCTTTGTCAGCATTCTGTTTTAATGTAGAGCATCAGGATGCTCATTGTGGTTTTCTTCCTAATGGCTATGCTGTTGTAACTGCTGAATTTCTGTTAAAACATTTTCTACAAATATTGGTATATAAATATGTCGATACATTCTGGGACTCTAGTGATTTAAGTGATCAATTGAGGGGTTTTATTTGGAGGAGGGTGGGGTTAGACCTGTGATGACTTCTAATGATGAAGTATACTCTTTTAGGAGGAGGGAGGGAAATGGATCCTGGGTTTGTCTGGGTATCTTTATAGAATAAGGCAACATATTCAATTATATTTGGACTTTTATATCGTATCTGTAAATCGGTGAAGGTCGTATCTCTTAACAAACTAACTTTTGGTTTGGAGTTAAATGCTCTTTAAACCCAAAACACATAGTAAAAAATATGCTTATCTAATGTTCAGTTGCAAATCCCCTTTTCAACTTTCTTACCTTTTTTTAATAAAAACCCTCCATGGCCAGAATATGAATGATTTTTATCAAATGTACAAGGCTTTTTTTACTTTTTCATATTCACTGCTTAAACTTTAAAAGAAGACATTCACACCTGATTTATCCAGATGGTTGGAGAAAGCAGGGTAAGAATGTTATAAAGCAAAGCTCTATCTCAGAGTTGCATACTCGCCTTAAGTTTTATTAACTGCCAGATATTAGAGAAAGAAAATTAAGTCAAAAGTCTATTTCCTCATGCACTTTAATCTGTCCTCCATGTTTTCCATGATAGACCTTCTCACTTAAAAGATTCAGTTAATACAAAGTGCTTTCTCTAGCCAGATTATCTGCCAGAAGACAGCAGTGCTCTTTACATTAACTTACAGCACAAATACTTGTCCTTTTGTTTACAAGCTGCTGGTACTCTTAATGAGACATGAGCTAATTATCTCTATTCTCCTATGAGAGACTGAAAGGCTCTCTGTAGTTGCTACATGTGAGATCAGGAAAACCAGACTAAGTACTTGCTTGCCTTTTTGCTGAATCACATAAAAAAGCATATAAATACTTAGAAATAGTTCTCAAATTTTTGATAACCTGGCAAGGGGAGCACTTGCTGACATAACCACTCCCTCAAGAGTAATTTAATCCAGTTTATGGGTTGATATTTTCCTGCCATCTTAGCCTCTTATGTATGTTAAATGCACTTTCTTTGTTACTCCTAAACCGTTTTGCCCAGCTACGGGTCTCTATTGCCTGAGCTGATTGTTGGTGAGTCCTTTGCAGCTGAGGGGTGTCCCGTGCCAAGGTCTCCCTCATCTCTTATCACTGCTCTCCTGTGTCCCATCACTTGTCACCCCGTACCTGTACTTCCCTGCACTGCATCCCATATCTCCGTTTCTCAAGGTCTCTGCTATCATACTCAGCCTGTTATTTATGTATATTCAGTATATTAGTCATAAATATCTCATTTGACATAGAGTAACTGCTCGTTACTGCTGTCTATAGAAAACTGGTTGTATCGTGCAAATATGACAAAAATAAAATATTTATTCATAGACACCTGGTCAACTAAAGGAAATGCTAAATTACACAGCGAAGTAAAACATTTAAAAAGCACTTTTTGAACCTCAAACCTGAGACCTTGTAAACACAGTGCAAAGGTATCCCTACCAGTGGAGGTACTGCATTACAGGGGTAGATACAGAAGAAAGCCATCATTTTATTAATTTTTATTTTTTTTTCCTGACATTGGGAGATTTCTGGTAGGCTGGCTGTGGATGTTGGTACTTCGGCGTTCTCATGCACACGTAAACAGGAACATAAAGCCAGGCTTTTAGGATGTGGTCTTAGCTCAACTTAATTGATGGTGGATACCCTTGGGCAGAGTTGCAGGCTGATCAGATTGTGGTTTCTGATGGGACCTGAGGACTATTCTAGGAGAAGGCTCACTGTTGATCAGTGGGTGTGGAGCTGTGAACTTGGGTGATTAGACCTAGGAGCATCTGAAACTTCCATTTCACAAGCCTTGGCTTCAGGTAGGTAAGTTACAAGCTACAGAATTCATAGAATCATAGAATGGTTCGAGTTGGATGGGACCTTAAAGATCATCCAGTTCTAACCCCTGCCCTGGGCAGGGACACCTCCCACTAGACCAGGTTGCTCAAAGCCCCATCCAGCCTGGCCTCAAACACCTCCAGGGGTGGGGTGTCTGCAGCTTCTCTGGGCAACCTGGGCCAGTGTCTCGCCACCCTCAGAGTGAAAAATTTCTGCCTGAGATCTAATCTAAATCTGACTTTCAGTTTGAAGCTGTTACCCCTTGTCCTAGCGCTACATGCCCTTGTAAAAAGTCCTTCTCCAGCTTTCTTGTAGGCCTCCTTCAGATACTGGAAGGGGCTGTAAGGCCTCCCTGGAGACTTCTCCAGGATGAACAACCCCAACTCTCAGCCTGTCCTCGCAGCAGAGAGGTTCTAGCCCTCTGATCACCTTTGGAGCCTCCTCTGGACCCACTGCAACAGGTCCGTGTCCTTCCTGTACTGAGGATTCCAGAGCTGGAGGCAGCACTGCAGGTGGGGTCTCACTAGAGTGGAGCTGAGAGGCAGAATCCCCTGAATCATCTTAAGATATAGCAGGAATATCAATCCATATCAACTCTTATGCTTAAATAAAGCATCTTTCTGCATGTGCTCTCCCATAACTCTTCAATGTTCTTTCCCTATTGGCTCTTCTGCCTCGTGCTCTAGGTTATCAAGTTCAAATCAGAAGGACAATATGGGTTACCGTCATCAACCTGGACTTTCTAGGACCAACAAAAACCCAGGGAAAAGGTGAACAGAGCTGCCACCTCAAAACGATTCTCGGGGCTGCTTAGCTGGGCTGGTTTTCTCTTCGGCAGAATGTGTCTCAGTTTATCTTGAGCTCGTAATTCCCTCATGGTATGAAGCCTGGCACTGAGAAAGAGAAGGGACTACTTTAATTTCACTACCACTGAGAAGAAAAAGGATAATTATACGTATGTGCAAAGTAGATCATTCATTGCTGTGAATGCAAGGAGATTAAATGTCTTAATGACAAAATTGAAGGTTCTCACTAGAGCCTCTACTTTTGAACAAGCCTTTTGACACTATTTGCTGGGCTTACAGAGTCCCTCCTCCTCCAAAGGTGTGGCTGGCTCCGGCATTTATTTCCATGCTCCACAAAAGCTACAAAGAATGAAGCTTTTAGGAACAGTACACCAGTTTAGAAGAATTTTGATCAATAAAATTGTATTTTTATAGCTTTAAGATTCTGAACGAGGACTTTTACTGTTTCTCACGCAGAAGCAGCCACGAAGCATTTTATTGTCTCCTGATTTTCAGCTTATTGCTATTTGGAAGGACGAGCTACGAGCCTGCAAGCAGGTAAGGAACCGGGTGGTCTGTTGGTGCGATGTTTGTTTCCAATCTGAAAGTACTTCCAGGCACAGATGTGTAAGAACTGTCCTTACAGAAAAGTAGCGGGGTATTTAAACTGGTATCAGCACTGCCTTTAGATATGGTTGCATGTAGAATCACAGGATGGTTTGGGTTGGAAGGGACTTTAAAGATCATCAAGTTCCAACGACCTTGCCATGGGCAGGGACACCACGCACCAGACCAGGTTGCTCAAAGTCCCGTCCAACCTGGTCTTGAACTGGTGCTCTGGGACACAGAGGCAATTTTCCCCTTGAACAAAGTGAGAAAACGAAGTGTGAGCTTCAATATATTTAGGTATGCACACGTGATCATAGAAAGGGTTAATTTTTAATTTTTTTTTTTTTAAATTATTATGTTCAGTGAAGCAAGACAAGGAACAAAGGGAGGGCTTGAGGCTGATGGTGGATCCCATGGATGCTGGAAGATATTTTCTTATCTAAGGCATAGGCATCTTAGTGGGCAGCCTGAGCTTCACTGTCTCCCTCTGGTCTCATATCTCTGCCCTGACCTGGGGAGCAGGTTGTTTGTGTAAGCGCTGCTTAATGCTGTGGTTTGTTCAACCCCTAATCTGTCTGCTGAGGACAACAAGAAGAGGCAATTAGTGCTGACTAATTGTGTTGTTTCTCTGTTACTCAAAGCCTTGTCCCTTGGAAACTGGACTAAATGTTTGAAATCGAAATGTGGAAGGAAGATTCAAGTTACGAGATGCAAAGCCTTTAGAAAAATATACATGCTGTTGAATTTGTAGAATTAAACAAAATAAGAAAATGGCTAGACTGGCACATTGTATGAAGAATAATTAAATAGAAGCCACCTTCTGTGGGTAATGGATCAGTCGTAGCAGCAATCTTGGAAAGACTCCTTGACTAACTTGCAGTAGAAGGTTAATTAAAAGGTTAATATATAGCGCTGACAAGCACTAAGACTCTTCAACATTGGTAGTATGTGGATGCTTTTTATTTCCTTTAAAACCATAAAAATCAGATTCGGTTACACCAGATTGATGTCTTACTTGCGATCTCTGTTGGATCAGTACCTCTGTAGTAGCCATATAGTGTCTTCCCAATGACCTGCCTGACGTTGCATGACAAACCTGGCGTAGAATAACAAATTAAGCCCAGGATGTTCTGACTCCAACTTGCTCTGCCAAACCCCATCCTGTCTTCCTGTTCTCTGCACATCCATCAACTGAAAAATAAGAAATTATTCCTAAAACACTTTGCATGGGAAAATGCTGAAACAGGGCACTCGTGGGAGCTACTGTATTTTATGAAATCAGCAATTATGCCACTCAGGTCCTCCACATACTGCTTCTCTGAGTGACTCTTTATACCCTGTGTGTGTCCCCAGCAAGGAAGATGCTGGTGCTCAATTGCTCCATGAAGCTGCAGATGCTGGAGAAAATGCTAAGGTGGAGTTTCCCCGAGTCCCTTAAGGTAATGCAGCGCTGACCTGTCATTTTCGTGGTGTTTCCATCAGTGAATCAGGACATTTTTCAGGGGATCAAAGCTGTGAGGGAGAGGGTTGTAATTCTTCTGGACTGACTGAATCACTGTTTAGATCACTACATCTAAGATATCGATTTGGCTTTGCTGACTAACCCAAATCCATCTACTTAAGATAAAAATGGAAGCAAACAGGTCCACCTCCTTTCCAAAGTAGTTAGGGTTGGCATAATTAGACAATGCTTTATCTTTGTGATAATACATCTTACGGGTGAGTGTGTAGGTATCAACCTAGGGGATAAATGTGTGTCTATGAAAATCTAAATGTGTGTTTTCAGCTCCATGGCACTGGTTCAGTCTCCGGTTTATAGCACTGATGCCATGTAAGCGTGTTTCAAACTGTCTTTCTTCTCTTGGCTGTTCATCCTGCAGGTTTATGGGGCTGTGATGAACATCAACCGAGGGAACCCTTTCAGGAATGAGGTGGTGGTGGACTCATGGCCAGACTTCAGAGCTGTCATCACCCGGCCGCAGAAGGAGGTAGATTGATGTGTTTTTTTAATTTTTGTTTCTGCCAGGTGGATCCAACATGACTGGGGCCTTCCTCTCAGCTTTCTGAGAGCTTTGTGGATGGGGCTGGGTCTATCTGGGAAGCGTGTAACAGGGGGAGGTGAGAACCATAAAGTGCAATAGGACATCCCAGTAGGTGCCAGCATGAAGCCCACTATAGCAATTATAGCCTAACCAAGCTTACTTATGAAGCACATGTTCTAATTGATTGTAATTATCCTGATTGCACTGACTGAAGATTAACTTGTGTGGTTTATGCAGAGACACATTTTACCTGCACTCACACCGCTTGATGGAACTTTTCCAGGATTCTTTGGTCTCTCTAGTCTTCGTGCAGACAGAAAAAAGAATCTTAGTGAGCTTGTGGTGGGGCAGATGCAGCTGCAGATGAAAGAAGGGTCTCTTTGCAATCTTTTATTCCATAATAGGCAGTGCTAAAGAAATGCTGTGAGGGGGCATTGCCTCATCCTCTTCTGTCCACCATGATAAAGCAATCTCTGAGTTGCAGGGATTTGTGTCTCCAGGCAAGGAGACAAGTTCTTGTTGGTGTAGTCTCATATGGGGTACTAGGAGTACTGCCTGTGGAGTTAAATCCTTGGCACGCTCTCTGGAACAATCAGGTCTCCTGGGCCAGCAACGCAAGAGTTGGCACAGGACATGGACAACCCCTGGTTGGCAGGTTGGATGTTTCCAACCTGTTTTGGAGACTATGAGAGTTTAATAATATTGATGAGGCCAGACCGTGCTCTTTCAGCTTGGAGGTGGAGAGCAAGCATTGGTACTATTTTGTTTACCAGAAGAGATGTGTTCTAAACACTTTGACCTTGGCAAACAAATAACACAGCATGTTTTTTGGGACAACTAGTAGTAGAGGTGAGCTTTGAATTAGGCAAGAGTTTCAAGAAACTGACACCAGATTTGGGTTACTGTGCCTTGGGTACATGAGGACTTAGTAACCATTGCTGCTTTCTGCTAATATGACACTGTGGAGAGCTGCAGGTATTTCTGCTGTCTTGCTTGAGAGCTGCTACTGAAAATACCATAAAAGAAGCCATCCTGAAGGTCCAAATATTTGTTAAATCTTTGGGATTGGCTTTCAGTAAGATTTGATTCCAATATGAAAGATATGTGTGTGGGAAGAGGGGGGGGAATATTTAATTTTTCCAGATTTTTTCTCCCCAGAATGAGACAGATGACCTCGACCATTACACCAATGCTCATGCAGTTTTCTACAAGGAACTACAAGCTTACCAGGAGCTACTGGAAAACACAAATGCTATCAACTGGGGACAAATTTTTCAGATACAAGGTACAGTCCAGGCTTACTTGGGTTTAAAGGAAACAGAATAGAAAATCCAATTGGTTTAAAAAGTCTTAATGGAGCAAAGACCTTGCCAATCTGCTCTGTAGAAAGGTTTCTTGTACTTCCATAAAACACAAGATCTAGGATATGGCTTTTCTGGATTTTGAATTTCAACCACATCATATTCACTGTTTCCATTTCAAGATCAGCTTTCAATTAGATGGAGCTATTTCCTTGGCAGGAAGGCATGTTTGTTTATATTTATTTTTTCTACTGGCCATAGGATTCTGAAGACAACATACAGTCTGAGCTGAGCAGTAATCAATGTGGTAATTAGAGGTTTAGTGAAGGCCAGTGTTTGAAACCCAGACAAGATCTAAATGGGAAACAGTATAGACATTTTTAATGGTGAAGGTTAACAATTTGTAGAAGAATTTTCTTAGGGATAGGTGATTCCTCCATGATTGAAATCCTTATATTAGGACTGGGTAATTTACTCTGACTCAAACTGAGGGTAGCAGTTAGATAGGGAGGTCACTCGGAGAGGGTCTATGTCCTCATTGTTCTGGTGGTTGGATGAGATGAAAAGGGTGGTGCCTTCTGAGCTTCATGTATGTAAAGCTATAGCCAGAGTGTGGAGGAAACCTAGTTAATAATTCTGGAGGTTTCAAATACCCAGCTAGTTCCACTAAAAGTGTTCCATTGGGCTTTTGGAAAAAAAAAAACTTTTTCTTTAAATAAGTGCCTTAATATTCATCTTTGTATACACAGGGCTGCAGAATGGAATATGTGAAATATCCAGAACTGTGGCTTTATCCAAGCAGGTAGATGTGAAAACATCCTCTTTCCAGATGGTTCTCCATTCAGACCCGGACACACTGCCAGATGTCAGACTTCAGTATGTCTAAGCACACTGTGTTATTTGTTGATGTCATTACTATAGCAACATATTTCCTGAAAGTACATTTAAGTCAAAAATATCAGGAAGACTGCTAGGATTTCTCTGTGAATGGGTCAAAACCCTGACTGAGGAATTAGTAGGTATGGAAGGAACTATCACCTTAAATACTTGCCAAGATTTTTCTTTAACCACTGTATCACTTTTGCAGTTTTATATTCCAGAACAGTCCCCATCCCCTCCTCTCGTCATCTGTACATGGGATCCACAGGTCTGCTTTCGATCTCCTTTGACTTTCCTGTGTCAAAGCTCCTTAGATTTGATAGATGGACCTGGGACTCCCGCAAAGTTTGGTTTTCACAAGGGGGCTTTACACAACTGCTTGAAGCCTTTTCTAACATCCCTCTGCTGGTGAGATACTGAGATACTGGTCTGACATCAGAGCAGAAGAGGGGAGAAACCAGAGGCCCCATTTTCCTGGGAACATATTTCTCAGCATTACATTCAAAATCCAGAGAGAATCTATCGGACTTGGAGGATGAGAGACTGGAAATCAAATCCTTTCCACTCTCCTGTGCCACCCAGTATGTCACTGGGGCATACTATGCCTTAACATATTCTCCACTCTTCCTGTAAGGAATAAGGCACCTCTGGAGTGTGTTGTGCGGACTTGGGAGTTTATATTAACAAAGACCTCAAATGGAGAAGCACTGCCCTCTATAATTATTCCCACATCCTCCAGCCTAATGAACTCAGCTGTCTTTGATTCCCCTTTCTGTTATAGACATGGAAACCTATTTGGCTGGAGAAGAAAGCTTAAAATTTAGTGCAGTTGCTTAGAGAATATAAGGCACAGCTTTCTACCTAATACACTTTCTGTACTGTCTCTTAGGATGGACCCTAAATTAACGCTGGCTTACCTGGACATCTCCCATGCTAGCCTGCTCAGCAAAACCTGGTCACGAGGGGGCAACCCAAGGAGCCAGAAGTACCTTGCTAACCTCATTTGCTGCTTCCCCAGCGTCTGTGTCCTGGATGAAAATGGGTATCCCCTCTCCTGGAGCCTAACAGACCAGTTTGCCACCATGATTCATGGTTACACTCTTCCAGAGCATCGGAGGAAGGGTTATAGCAGGCTTGTGGCTACCACATTAGCTAAGAAATTACATAGCTGTGGCTTTCCAGCACAGGGTAATGTCCTGGAGACGAATATACCATCAATAACATTGCTGAAAAGCATGAATGCCCAGTTTCTTCCCTGCTCATTTTTCAGAGTGATTCATACACCTTTTCATTTTTTAGCTAAATCTCACTTATAGCCAAACCCCGCATACTTCTACATTCAGATCAACTTTTGTGTGCTGCAGGAGCACTTTGGTGGAATTTAATAACTTAGCTGAGATCAGAAATCATACCAGAGTTTCCTGCATAAACTTAAAATTGAAGGTATTAATGGCTCATGACTTCTCTGCTCAGGGAAAACTGCTTGTGGCAAATCCAAAACTTAGACATGATTGTAAGTTTAATAGTTTTGTTGTAATTTTGTTGTAATTGTGCTGCTTCTGACTAAAGAATGATTCCTTCTGTATAACTGTTTTCTGGGATATCTACAGCAGAATCCTTGGACATCTCTAACCCCATCTATCTGTCATAGTATAAGTCCTCAAGCCTCTCCTTTCCCTGGCATGGCCTAAAAGAGATTAGTACGTGAAATTAAGAAGCAGAAAAACCTGCAAGGAGCAATCTGAATAAAGAAAAACTTTATAAAGAAGTCTTTCAATGTCTAATACGGAACAAGTCTGTTTCCTTTCTACTGTGTGTCTCCTTTATGCTCAAGAAAAATCTATGTATCTTCTACACATAGGGCTAAGCATGAAAAGGCTGGATAAAAAGTCTTGCAGATTTTAACTTCAGCACAAATGTATTTTTTTCATAAGTCAGGAGTGATTGCTAGTAGTCATTTCCATCAATTCTATCAGTAAATAACTCCAAATGCTTTGAAAATGCTCCTTTGAGGAGTGGAAGATTGAGTCAGTCATTATATGCTTAATGAAGACTGCTAAGATTTAGCTTTACACTTGTGTTTATCTACTGAACTGGAAGGGGCCATGATTGCAGAAACTCACAGGAGTCGGGTCCAATATAAAAGGAGTCCTATTTTCTTTTGATGAAGAGATTAACTAAAGCCTGAGTAAGAACCAGTTTTGGCAGTCCTGTCTGGCAAAGGAAGGGGAGCAGAAAGGTGGAGGACAGGAAAAGGCAGGACAATGACTTCAGGTGGTGGAAGGGGACCCTGTAAAGCCGTGCAGATTTGTTCCTGGATTTGTCTGGGAAACAGAGCAAAAGAGAGAGAGAGACCAGCCATAGAGAGAAGGGAAAGAAGATTTGAGGGGCTGGTCTGTTGGAGAAACAAAGTTAAGCCTGTCTTTCTACTTGAGAAAATGAGCCACGAGCTTCAGGGGAAGGACCTTAGAGAACCAAGCCTACAGAAGGGGACTGGGGAGGAAACGCAGACCTGTTCATTGCATCTCCTACCTATTTTTTCTGGTACTGACAGCAAGGGTCTCCTTAGTCCCACATGAAAGCTAAATAATTGGTTCCATTGCTGTGAAGGTTAAATGCAGACAGCATGTGCCCAGGAGGTGTGTTACAGAAAGCAAGGGAGGAAAAAGTGCAGTCTACACAGATTCAAGTGAAAAAAGTAGATTGGTTAATACCCAAGAGACTGTTTCTTCCTCCAAGGTTTGCCTCTCCTCTAAGCTGCTGGCTTGACTTATGTCAACGCTGTCACTCAGATGTCCTTTGATTCAGACGATGTGGACTAGAAGCATAGCAGCGGCATATTGCTGGCCAAACAGCTGCCAGGGAGCCTCTGAACAGCAGCTGTCAAGCTGCTAAAAATTCAAATAAATATGAGTTCTAGCTTCATGTAGTTTCAAAGCTTCACACAGTGCCCAACTGATCAGCTTGGTGGTTTTTTTCTGTGCATCCTTTGGTACCACTACTGATGTGGTCTAATGGTTTAACTAACAGCTGCCCTGGTGAGTGAGAAAGATAAATAGTTAATGTACATAGACCTTTGGAAGGGTTGGAATGATGCAGGGCTGGATGCTTGTAGGTCTTCGAGGAAGTGATGCTCGACACATTCATGGGCTAATTCCAGGGTAACTCAGCTTGCAGTGTGTACCAGACAGGATGGTACTAATGGAAGGCACCTCTCCTTGCTAAATCTGTGCCTAGAGCACAGTAGGAGGCACAAAATTTTCTAAAAGGAGGGCAAAAAGGTGGATTGAGACATTTAAGTTCACTAATATTCAAATATTCCATTATTATTTTAGCTTTCTGAATTTCATACTGCATTAAATATAAGAATATCACTTTTATGTGCAGTGCCATTTGAAAGACAGTATGTGTGTCTGAATCATTTGTATGGGGCTGGCAGATTTGGTTTCAGAAAACCAAGCTACGGTTCTACTTAACCAATTTTTAAAAACTGAATATATTGTTTGAGCAAAGCAGGGATTCTTGGCAGGAGGGAGCTATTGGCATCCAACAGAGAATTTCTGAAAGACCATAGGAAAGTGAGAATTGCAGGAAACGATAGTGGTTTGTTAGTGTGTGAGCAAGGGCACACATGTATACACTCCTGATTCAAAGCCCAATCTGTGTTTCTGGCAGCCCAGTATTTTAGGATAACTGAATATACCAAGATTATAATCTTTGTCTTTCTCAAGTCCAGGTGAATTCTGCCATTGCCTTTGATAGAGCCAGATGTCTACCTCTAGATTCTGTCCCGTTTGATCCAATTAGACCATTTTTACAGAAGCTGTGGCGATTCTATATTTACCAAGAGGGAGAATAATTTCCAGGTAACTACCTCCAGTGGTTGTTTGATTTGAAGACAGAAAATAACCATCTGATAAACAGAGATATCTCAGCAAAGACCATGAGGTGGTCATGCAATGTAGGATCCTGCCATGTGAAAGGAAGAATTTCAGGCAGATTAGGCAAATAAATATCCTGGAGGAATGAGCAGGGTCAGTCTAGATAAGACAGACTTTTCAGTTGAAACCCCTCAATGTACAGCCAGCACAGGAAGATCACTGAAGCACTACTATGAGCTTTGTTGCTTCTGTCTTCCTGCCTTCAGAAAGGTGTTGATAAGAAGAACCTGAAATTCTCATGGAAGTGGATTTATCTTCTCCATCTAATCCTAGAAGTATTGTCACCACAAGCGCTCATTGACTGCAGGGTGAGGCAGTGGGAAGAAAAATAAGGTCTACACTGCAATACCTGGGAGGACCCCTTGCAATCTGTGGTAAGCAGGTTTCCAGTGATGAGTAAAGACTTTGGTTTGAGGGAAATTCTCTCTGCAATGTCTATTCTGATACTTTCTGGTTTTTTCTAGTCAGTAAAAAAGTCAGGACAAGCAATAAGCACAAAGAAAAGAGGTGATCAAGACAAGAGATAATGGGCACAAACTTGAACATAAGAAGTTCCATCCAAACGTGAGGAGGAGGTTCTTTCCTGTGAGGGTGGCAGAGCCCTGGAACAGACTGCCCAGGGAGGTATTGGAGTCTCGTTCTCTGGAGACATTCAAAACCCACCTAGACATGTTCCTCTGCAACCTGCTCTAGGTGGACCTGCTTTGGCAGGGGGTTGGCCTAGATGATCTCCAGAGGTCCCTTCCAACCCCATATCATTCTGTGATTCTGTGACTTACATCACACTTGGTAGGGGAAGGGTCACCTACACACTCTGTTGTGATCGCATAGTAAACAACAATGTTATTTGCACCAGCACTTGGTGGATGAGCCCTGATGTATCTGGTGGCACCCTGAGGATGCTGGATATGAGCCAAGAGCACCACGCAACTCCCATGCTGCCTACAGGGCAGAGCAGATGTGGAGGCCTGAAATGGTGTCAACCTTGGGCTATTTTGGCTCTTGGTCAATTTTGACTTTCTTTTACTGTTGCCAGGAGGTGGGAGCCCTCTGACAGCTGGAATTTGCAGACAGTGTTTATGCAATGTTTAATAGCAAGTCAGAAGGTCCGTTACAAAAGCACCAGCTATTTTGTTACAAGTGCATGCTTTATTTACTGAGGTTATCCAGTTACGGAATGTTCAGGAAAAATTTTAATGACCCTCTGGACCCAGGTCAACTTGGCTTAAGGTTTTTCCTGAGAAGGGATCTGTTATAACAAGTACACAAATGTTATTTCTTTCATATGGTAGGCTCTGGCAGATACATCTGTATTTGTGAAATAAATTTTCAGGGCTGTTTGACTGACTTGTAGCACTCCATCATTGGAAGAAACTCAACGGAAAAGAGCAGGGAAATGAGAAAGAAATGACAATTAAAGAAGAAATTGCCACTGTACAGGTGCAAGTGTCGTGTAGTGGAGGGAGAGTTTCTGTTTCTTCTGAGGGTGAGATGCCGTCAGTCAGCCAGTGTGTCTACCCAAACTGTCTGAAGCAATTGGGCAGGCCAACAGCAGGCTAAGTACTCTTGTGATTCTAACCGTGGGCCCTTTTGGTGAACGTTAGATGTCAATGAATGTCCTGTTTCTAGTACAACTGGGTTCTGCCTTCTGAAGTGTGTGGGTCTCGCCTGGTTACAGCCTTCGTGACATGGTTCGTGCTGGTGATCTTGCAAACATCAAGCGACTGTGCTATAGCTCGTGCACAGTCTGGCACTGCCGTCTTTCAGGTGATGTCCATCTTCTGAATTAGTAAAGACCTAGAAATGGGGGTTTAGCATCTCCAGGGCTGGTGGCAACTGCTGACAAGAAGTAGTGTAAAGAACTGGGGCCTGTTCTACTCATGAAAAAATAAATTATTTTCATAATTTTGTTTCCAAATCCCCAAGTGAAAAACCAGTGTTTAACTGAGTGAGGTTTTTTTTTCTGAAATGTTAGAGCTGGAAAAAGACTAAATAATCCATTTTGATCTGGTTCTGTCTTTGAAGATAAATATGTGGAAAAGCCTCGGATAGGAGGTTAATTGAGGTCATGTGAATCGATATGTACAAAGATGGTTAGATGAGATTAGCTGTTTTGTACAAACAGAAGCTCTCTCAGGAAAACACGGTGCAGTCGTATCACCTTCCACCTCTTCATGCACTGCAGTCATCCTCTCAACTATCGCATTCTTTATACGGCTTCAGAATCTTTATTTATAAGACAAATGCAAGACTTCTTGTTACACTGGATTTCTTATAGTACTGAGATAAATATGTTCTGTTTAAAGTTTAATAGGAACAAGGAATGCAAACATCTAAGTTGTTTTGAGTACTTTGGTGATATGAAAAAGAACAGCTTCAGAAAATGAAATGTGATCACCAGCTTCTAATATCTTTTCTGCAGTGACTCTCTTTTTCAAACCTTGCCTGCAGTGGAACCCTCCCATGCTCTCAGAAATGTTTTTAACATTTAAAATTCAGGGGAAGAGGATGAAAAAAAAAATTATTTACAGTAAAGCTAATTAAACTGTAATTTTCACGGATATCAGCTAACTGATGAAAAACATCACCTTCTCCAACTGCAAACATAGCTCAGAAGACAGGCATACATAAGATTGCAATGGAAATGTTCTGTAAGTGATATTTGTTTTCCTCACAACAGCAACAGAGTCTGGGAGGATCTGGAGTATTCCAACTTCCAGTGCAGCAGCTCTGTTGTTTTAAAGTTGTTCCCCCTGAGATGCAAAATGGTACCCAATAATGAGGATGTACAGTTGGCACAGCTGGCGCTTCAGAAGGTATATGAATGAAAGGGAAAGTTCAGAGGAGGGTCTCCTTCAAGGAAAAGGAATGAATGTCTTGTTTCAATACCCATTCTCAGGAGAAACGGCAGAACAGGGAATATTTTCCTTCTAGTGCCGAGTAAAATAGCACTGATTACTGCCCAGACAGAAGCAGAGACTGAATTCTTCTGAAGAGGGGAAGGATGGAGGAGAAAAGCCAGGGGGAGAAGCCACAATGAGGTATTGAGGAACATCGGTATATCCAACCCAGCTTCAAACCCATCTACCTGCCAAGCCTAAACAACCCTTCTGTTCTGAAGACCTGAAGCTCTGAACATCCCACACTCACCACAGAGGCTCTGCAGTGCTTATCTTTAAGCAGGATAGTAGAAGCTGAGCACAGCTTCATGGTCCATATGTCTCTCTGGAGAAACCTGGACTTGGGTGTGTTTCTGGGAGATATGCTTTCAACAAAAACACATTACCAAATGAAAACTGAAATAAGAATGTGAAAGCTGAGGGTCTGTATCATTTACTCCAGGTTAGGTGATCTAATAGGTTGATCCATTAGTCATCAATTAGTCCACACGCTTCCGGTCCACTTCAGCCCTCCCCCAATAAAGAAGAAATAAAAGAACACCATTTTGTTTTAGAAGTCCTGGAAACCTTCATTAAGGTGTAATGTTGTGAATTATTTTGGCCAAAGAATTAAGAAGGCAGATATAATGAAAAAGTAATTTAAACATTTTTAAAACCAACTGATGCTGATTAGAACTCTAGGAACGTGATACGGCACACATTTTATAGGGTTTGGGGATGATGTTAAATGAAATTGCAGGGCTGAGGTCCAGGTCTGAGATAGAAACTCCAGGGGGACGGTGGAAGGTGAACCTCTGCAGGAGGCTGGTGAAGAAGAGGAAGAGCTCCATCTTGGCAAGAGTCTCACCGGCACAGATCCTCCGCCCTGGAATGAAATGCAGAACAGACATAAGATAGTCAGCGGGAGCTGGTTCTTCAATAGTTGGAAGAAATAAAAAACACAGAGCAGCTCTTATTCTGAGGAAGATGAGTAGGAACCCAGAATGCTTGAAATATCATATCCTGGCTATGCAGAAGGACACAGTAGCTCTTAAGAGTCTATTTAGTACAAGAAACATCTGAGAGAGAGGATACTTGGTCTTCAGGGGTACAACGACAAAGCCACCTGGTGATTTTTTTTCTTTTTCCTTTGTCTATATGCTTGCATGTGGGGAGAAATGTATGGAAATGCAATCTGAATTCCTTAATTCCAGTTTTCAATATAATTTGTATTCTTCTTCAGTTTTAGATTTTTCTTCTACTTGGTTAAATTTTTGGATCCCAGAGAAACTTTGGCTCTTTAGTCTAGACTTTGGCTCTGTTACTCTAGTCGCAGGCAATTTTTTATATTAATTTTATATTAATGCTGTCCAGAGTGGCACTGAGGAAGCAGGTCGAGTTATTCTATGTAGCCTTTCTTCAAAAGTGCTGTGAATGTAAATTTTTCTCAATCCTGGTTAAATTCAGCGGCTTGTAAGCTGCCTGAATCAGAGCATGGTGATTCAAGGCCAGAACTAGCAAAGACTTGAAAAAAGATTTGATTTTAACTCCCTTGTATGATTGAAAGAAAATGAAAAAACGTTTTCATGGCTGTGCTATGAAATAAGCCCTCCAGTGAATGCCCAGACCCGGGACTCCATGGATGTGCTTTCAGTTAGGACATCCAGACTTAAAACTGAAAAAGAAGTCTTGTGAATTGGAAGCATCATAAGCCCTTTTACGAAAAAAAAAATAAATTAATTACTATATGCTGAATGGTGAGCATGACAAGGAAAAAACCTTACTCAAATATCAAGCAGAATTAAAAATACACAAATAGGGTCTCTAAAAATGCAGAGTGTTGTGTATATGATAGACAAAGTAGCCAGCGACTGATGTATAGGAACTTAAGTGAGCAATAACAGAATGTGAAAAGCAAGGGAAATGCCAGAGAAGGAGCAATCATCATGGGGGTCAGGATCTCCCATGCTTTATGGGTGCAGGTGTCACACTCTGTGGACGCCTCAAAAGGCAACCCCTTTCCGTCCTTTGATTTTACACAGAATTTGAGGTTTTTACATAAGGCATCTCCTCTTTGTTGGCACAGTATATGAAGTCTTGATCCCAGATGACATTATCCATGACTTTTCAAAAGAAATGTACGAAAATGGAACATGGTTCCCCAGGAAAGACACGGAAGCCACCGTTCCTGTCTGCTTTGTATGTGGCCATAGACCACAATGCAGCTGAGTGGTAAGAGTCAGAAACAAAGAAGCCCAGGCCATAGAGCAGTTGTGGGCTACAGATTATAATGCAGAAATATGTTGTGTAAACCATCACAGAATTTGCTGAAAACCTCCCTCCTATTGAAGAAGGGATTAAAACTTCTTGTTTATAATTGTTGAATACTGAGAAACCAAAAATACCCAGAGGCTGGAGGAATTAGCAGACATTTGTAAGTATTCTCCCTTATCAGAAAAACCAGTGAAATATGGGTTGTGAAATGGTATCATGAAGAGGACAGTGTGGAGGCCAGGCTTCAGAAATAGAATAACACTGGTACAGTTAGTGCTTGTCTAAGATCTGTACTTGCAACAGCAGTAAATGGAAAAGAGAAGGCACCTGCTGAAAATGGCATGAAAGCATCTTTCTTCACAAATTTTCCATTGGCATCAAGAAAGTGCTCAGGATAGAATGTGTCTGGTTTCTCCCACTGGGATTTGTCATGCAGGACAGAGGTCAGTAAGGGGATGATGTAGGTTCCCTGCAAAATAAGACAGTGGAATTAATCTGTGAACAAATACTGTGGTGGAAATAAGATTTCAAGATGGTCAGCCTGGAGAAAGAGGTTGTTTTGACTGCTGTTGTGTGACTTCATTAGAGAGCTCATGTTTATCACATTAACCAGGTTCAAGAAAGAAGAAATGCTAAAAGAAACAATCCTGCAGTCATCTCACCTTGGGAATGAAATAGCCTTTGAGAGTGACATCTGCAGCAGTCTCATGAGGCAGATCCAATGGCAGGATATTAGCGAACCTCTGCACTTCATGGATGACAGCATCCGTATATGGCATCTGAGTTCGGTGCTCGATCCGTGGGGGGTTTGACCCTATCACTCGCTCTATCTCCTCTTGGACCTTTCCTGAGGAAAAAGTGAACGATAAGAAAGAGACAAGGCCTCATTCATCCTTTACATGAGACATTCTGTGCTTTAGTGATGTAAACCCATAAATTCTCCCTGAACTTTTTTAGTGGACATAACTACAGTGTTTGATTATTTCTTTACCAATAAGAAACCTAAAGACTTGTATTTTTCTGCTCTCTCCTCTGCCTAAAGTTTCTTACTCTGGCCAAGAGGTGTCTCAAAAACCCCACTTGACTCCTAAAAACCTTGTACCATAAATTGGAATGGAAACGTCAAAAAACAATTTCCTGAATCTTATTTAAAACCTCAGTACAGACCATTTAAGATCTGCGCAGGGTCTTTGGTTTATCAATCAACAACCTGTTTCTGAGGGAAACCTGGAACAACTTCATTGGCCAACACAGGACAGCTCTCTTCTTTTTAATTAATGAGATTTTATGAGCAGAAGACCTGGCACATACAAACTCTGTTTATGATACACTAGCGTGTGTTATACAACTAGCGTGCCCCTCACTGGGTCTGAACCACAGGGCACAGCAATACCTAGACAATAATTAACTGGAAATCCTAGCTTTTCTTGGTGATGTATTAATAGATATGTTGACCCTCCATGTTCCTGTTTGGTTCCTAATGCACTGAGTGTGACAGCATCTGTCATAAAAACACTTACTCTGAACTTCAGGGTACTTTAACATCAGCAGAAAGCTCCAGTTTAGCGTGGTGGAAATCGTCTCAACACCAGCAGTGAACAAATTGCTCACCAAGCTTAGCAAGTTGCCATTATGGAAATACCCATTGGTAGTGGATTTCTCCTGAAAGAAGTGGTTGAGAAAAAAGGATCAAAACTTAAAGCTTTCATGTGAAAATGCAATTTATGTAGCGAAAAGTTTACTAATAATCAAATCCTATATTTTTAAAAAGCGTGAAAGACAAATAAAAGCTTTGGACTTGTACCTGGAGAAGAGTGTTGACACAGGTTTTACGTTTTACATGATCTTTGCGTTTACTGGGGCCAGCTGCAAAGAGAGCTGGTTTCTCTATGAAGAAGGTAACCCAGATATAGCAGAGACCCCAGATAAGGATTCCAGTAAAGCCCAGGTAGCACTTTTGTTCTATAATGCGTTATGTTTTTGAAAGAGCCAGAAGGTCCAGGACAACAGAGAGAGCAGCTAAAAAGATGCAGCCTCTGTAAATATATTGATATAGTCTGAAGCAAAGCATAAATAAAGATAAATGTTTATTGATTAAAAAGGTTGGAAGAGCAACAGAGTCAAATAGCTATTTGACTCTACTGGTTAGTTATGTTTGTTTTGTGAAAGATATATTCCCTAAAGAAATGTAACTATAATTATAAGGACTAAAAGGAAGTTGTGAATGTCTTCATATAATCATAAAATTTGGAACAAATGAGAAAAGATGCAGTTACCTCCTGCTGTTTAACCAGGAAAGCATCAATAAAACTTCTTTGATCATTTTTGTCCAGGGTTTTGAGATTTTCTACAAAAGTAGCTTGTACATAATCGTTGAATTCGTCTCTGTTTTTGAGAAGAGCCTTGTTAGCCCTTAGGAGGAATCCAAGGTATGGGAAGATGTTGTACATCTAGAAGAGTGAATGATGTTAGAGATAACTTACTGGCCAGAGGTCTGAAAACACTACAGTAACAAATTAATAATATTGTATTGGGATACAAACCCAAAGACTTACTATTAACATCTTGTTCTTTAGAATATGAAAGAGCAACTGGACAAATTAATGATAGAAAATCCAAGGACCACTGAATACAAGGAAACCTCTCAGCCCCTAATTACTATTTTGAAGGACTAGTGCAGATATCAAACACCTGCAACATGTCACAAGGGAGATGGAAATGTTGGCCACAACTTTTTTTATTGTTTTAGACAGCTCTTCCACTAATTTTTTTTTCTGTTTCAAAGTCTAAAGGAAGAGAAGTGAATCTGGTTTGCAGCAGCATTGCACGCGAGTATCAGAGAGTATTTATTACTCATTGAGAGATTTCAGTGTACTAGAAGCATGGAAAAACAGATTTTCTGTCAGGGCTATGCTGTACAGGTAGACCACATACTCTATGGCTTCACCCTGCCTCGTGTTCTGAGAGTGTAGTGTTTTGCCTGGTCACTTTATACATGTGAACTGTGTGTTGGGGTAATGCTGAGCTTGCTGTTCATGCACTCTGCGGTCTGGTTTTTTTTAGTCCAGATTTAGCACCCTTCAAACAATAGCTTAAGCAGGTTTTTGACAGAGTGGGGGTTTGACTGTTGGCTTCAAGATTCCCAGGCTGTCTTTGAAGCTTTGTTGTGCCCCAGAAAGTGCTTGTAAACTTATTATCTCTCAGAGACTCGGATTTTTCTGTTTAATAGAAACAATTGACTACCAGTATTACTATGTTCCCTTGGCATCCAGTGGAACAGCAACATAAAAATATTTATCATTACCGTAACCAGAGGTTTCCCAGCAAGCCTCACGTTTTCATTGGTCAATTGTAGAAGCCTCAAAAATCTGGAGTCTTTGTAGTCAAATCGTTTTCCAAGTAATATTGAAACAATTATGTTAGCAACTGCTGCATTAATCATTTTACTAGCGTCAAAAGGCTTTCCTATACAATGAATAAAAGAATATATTACATTGTGGCAAAAGATGTAATTTGTAAATGTAAATTTAATGCTAAGTATTGCTGTTTACTTGTCATGATTGATTGCTAATATTGATTATTATTCAATGTTAGAATACCATGCCAAGACACAAAAACACTAGAGGAGCCAAATTCATCAAATTGATTCAAACTGAAGTACATTTCTTAAAAAGGTCTGAACTTGAGAAAGTTACTGGCAAGCCTCTGGGTACTTGAACATAAACTCAAAGGTCTGAAGAATGAATCATCTACCCACCTTCTTGTGACCCAATGGTGTCGGCCAGATACCCATATTCCTCCACAATACGGTCCTCAATGGCCCTTTTCCCCATTCCAAAGTCTCGTAGGGTTGTGAGAGTAAATCTTCGCATCACCTTCCAGTTTTCACCGTGAGCAAAAACAATCCCTGACACAAAGAGAACATTTCAAGGTGGCAGATGATTTGTAATGACTAATTTGTAGGTAAATAATGTAGCTGTTTAGTAGCTGACACTTTTAAAACAAGCTAAATTACATCTGGCTGAGGAAAAAACAACTTTCCCTTAAGTATTTTGAGACCTCAAAAATAGGTTTATTGCACACACACACAAAAAAAAAAAGGAGAATGAACAATTTAAGAGTTATTAATCATAGAAGAATATGATTCTCTGTGTCTCTGAGAGACACTTGTGACTGAAAGAAAGAGGACATTGGAAATTCAAGTTCAAACCACTGATTGTCATACTTTGGAAGTGGAATTGAACTGAGATCTCATGTCTCTGATGATTGCAGGAGAAACCTGCAGCCTCCTCAATCAGTTGTTTCACTGAAATTGTTACACCATATAACTAATGGCTTCAGTTATATTTTTTCAAGAAAATAAGGTGTAAAGAAAGCTTACATGGAATAATATGATCAAAAGATGTTCACAGAATTACTCTTGAATTTGTCCAAGAGTCTTTAGAGATGTAAATATGAAATTCTCATAAAAAATTAGAGTAAAGTTTGGATGTGAAATTCTCATTTGGAAACCCAGCTCAGTATACAGTATTTCCCTTATTAAAATAAATCCCCAATTCTGTATGTATTCCATTCTATTGTCACATTCAGATTTTAAAAGCGCTATTCACCACTTGACATGAGAAGCAGGAAAATCGAGGTTCTATGGTAAATCCAAAAGAACAGATGTCCAGAACAATACCATGGGAGCTAGAAATGCCTTCCCTGGTGTGCATGCCCCTGTTCTAGATTCAGTAAGTGTAACACTATCCGTTATCTTTTGCTGTGGTTGCTATTAGATTTATGGTTGTTTTGTTGTCACTATGAGCTGTTTGAAATTTGAATAAATGCACTGAAGACAATGAAATTGTTCCTATTTCCAGAGCCTTATATGGTCTGTGATCCAAAGTGATGTGAAGCTTCTGCTTTGTCTGTAGAAAAAATTTTTTGAATAAGTCAAGCTGATGAGGAGAAATAAAACCAACTTACCGTTTCCTCTGGTCAAATCTTCAAAAATTGGGATTTTAGGTCTCTCTGAAAATGCATCTGCCTTGTTTACGAGAGCTTCCTTCACTGTCTCATACCCAGAAATCACTACTATTTTCCTTTGCCCCATCTGAACACTGAAGACTGGACCATATATTTTTGACAGCTGTCAGAAGAAGATAACAGTGATTTACAGCTTTTACAGCTTACAAAGAAATTCACCTCCTCCATTAGAATGGATTCACTGAATTATAGCAGAGACACATTGGTTCTGTTGGCCTGAAAAAAGAGGGAGCCTGCTTTTGCCAACAAAATTAGGCTGCACTGGATAGCCACAGTGATTTTCCAGATACTGCATCTGGTCTGTTTTTTGATTTGTAGATGTAACGTATATAGAGTTATGTAGGTGAAAACAACCCTTTTAAAATCATCAACAAAGAGGACATGTAATTTCAATGTCTAAGTAGAAAAAACTCTAAGAAAGGAGCACGTTCATAGGAGTCTTCTGATTCAAAACTAGGGAAGTCCTACAAACTAAACTACGTCCTGAACTATGTAAAGAAAGCACTAGAAGAAATCTGAAACATTTATTACCTTGATTTGCTTAGACCTTTGCTGTGTATTCTGGCAACTGTGGGCTCTGAATATTAAGAGTATATAGTTATCTTCAGCTTTTGGGGAAGAAAGGAGGGAAGGGAGATGAGAAGGGCTGCTAAATCAGTGAAGATGGGAAGCTGCAGTCACAACCCCAGACACATTGATCACTGGAAGGTGGGGGGGAGGTAGACCACATATCAAAAATCACTCCTTATTCAGTTACCTTTTTCTCAAAATTAAAACCCCCAAAATAAGATCAGCACTTGCTATTAATACTTGTTATTAATTTGAGAGTTGTTTAAGGTTGAAACCTAGATGCATGAAGTTGCACAGAGAAAGTATTATGGTAAAGAACAAATCTCACTGGGTTCACAGTTTTCTGCTCAAATAAGAGTCTCCTGTCCATTGCTAAGGGTCATCTGGGGATGCAACATGTCAGCTGCAGTAGGAGAAACTCTCTGACTATGGGGCTTGGTGATATGTGCAATTATGGGACCAATAAAAAAGATAATGACTACCTGTAGATAAGTTCTGTAGGGTCTCTTCAAATCGAACATATGGAGATTTCCAATGATAGGTAGTGCTCTTGGTCCTGGAGGAAACTTCTTTCTCCGGTGGTTATTCCAGAAACTTCCCACTTTCAAAATGGATAGAAAAGACAGGATGAACACTAAACCAATGGAAGTGCAGCTGCTCCACTCCATCTGTATTCAGCCAAGTATTTGCTATGGATGAGAAAAAAAGAAAATGTGCAATCTGAATTTCTGTCCTCCAGCAAAAATTTCCTGAGATGCTTGTACTACTCCGTAAACCTCTTTCCCAGTGAAGGGTATGTTTTTATTGCAATTGGTGGCTGGTTTTGTTGTCTTCCCTTGCACTTGCTAATGAATCCTCAGTTCAGTACAGAGACAGGTAATGTTTGCCAGGCAAATGTGTGTGACCGGGTATATAGCTCACTGTCCAAGTATGAAAGTCCAAGAACATGGAGAACCACAAGGTTTCAAGGAGGTCATCAACCTGGTGTTTGCTATAAAAGTTATAAAGTCTGCATTCTCTTCAGGTTACTGATTAGATATATTTTCGTCATTAGTACAGGCACAGCCTTGATATTATGAGAACTGAAATCAAAATACCAATGTCCAAGTGATTAGTGCACAGAGATTTATTTTTTTTAAAGTGCTTTGGAATTGGTATAACTTTGCTTCCATTGAATTAATTGGGAACTTCAAATCACGGAATCACAGAATGGTTGAAGTTGAAAAAGACCTCTGGAAGTTACCTCATCCATCCTCTCTACTCAAGCAGGGCCAGCTGGATCCAGTTGCCCTAGACTATGTCCAGGTGGTTTTTCAATATCCCCAAGGAAGGAGATTCCATGACCTCCCTGCTCAAAGTGTGCCAGCGCTTGGTCACTCTCACAGTAAGAAAGTGTTTCCTGATGTCCAGAAGAAACCTCCTGTGTTTCAGTTTGTGCCCATGGACTCTGGTCCTGGTATTGAACACCGCTGAAAAGAGTCTGGCTCTGTCTTCTTCGTACCCTTTGTCCAGGAGTTTATACACATATTAATAAAATCCCCCTGAGCCTTCTCTCCTCTAGGCTAAACAGTCCCAACTCTTTCAGTGTTTCCTCATATAAGAGATGCTCCAGTCCCTTCAGCAGCTTTGTGGTCCTTTGCTGGACTCCCTCCAGTATGTCTGTATCTTTTTTGTACTGGTGATACCAGAACTGGACACAGCACTTCAGGTGTGGGCTCACTAGTGCTGAGCCGAGGAGAAGGATCACCTCCCTCAGCCTGATGGCAACGTTTCTCCTAATGCAGTCCAGGGCACAAATAGCCTCCTTTGAAGCAATGGCACATGGCTGCCTCATGCTCAACTTGGTGTCCACCAGGACCCCAAGGCCTTTTTCTGTCAATGTGCTTTCCAGGTGAGTGGCCCCCAGCATGTACTGGTACCTGAGGTTGTACTTCCCCAGGTGCAGTACTCTGCATTTCTCCTTGTTGAACTTCATGAGGTTCCTGTCAGTCCATTTCTCCAGCCTATTGAGGTGCCTCTAGATGGTAGCACAACCTTCTGGTGTATCCACCACCCCTTCCAGTTTGGTGTCATCGGCAAACTTGCCCTATCATCTACATTGTTTATGAAGACATTTAGCAGGACTGGACACAGCAGGACTCTGGGTTACCCTGCTAGTTATTGGACTCAAACTGGGCTTCCCACCACTGATCACTAGCTTCTAGGCCTGGATTTTCAGCAAATTTTCAACCCACCTCACTGTCTGCTCATCCAGCCCATATATCAACAACTTGTTTATGACAATCTCATGGTAGATAGTGTCAAAAGCCCTACTAAAGCCTAAGAAGACTTCTTGTGACTAAGACAACTTATTCTCTTATACTAAGACAATTTATTCTCAAGACTAAAAAGCTACAGCAGGGGTGTGTGAGAAAGAAGTTTGAGAGGCCTAAGAGGTGCCACAGGAGTGCTGGTTTGCTCAGTTCCTGCTGGGAGCACAGCA
Organism: Limnodromus scolopaceus; assembly: GCA_028565335.1. Classification (NCBI taxonomy): domain Eukaryota; kingdom Metazoa; phylum Chordata; class Aves; order Charadriiformes; family Scolopacidae; genus Limnodromus; species Limnodromus scolopaceus. Next base: position 115,482,608 of record JAOXNO010000024.1, read on the forward strand.
CTAGTTGGGTGTTCCAGTCAAGGATGCATCCCCAGAAGCCATTTCAGTATGAAAGAAGATCTTTCCAGCTTTGAAGACAATTTGAAGACAAGTTTGATTTGAAATGGAGTAGGACCTTTTATTTTGCTGTGTTTTTATTTTTATCATTAATATGCACATTATTCCGTAAAATAGATTAATTTTAACTTTCCAGACAGCATATAACCTGAGAGTCCTCTATGCATCTGCACTTCTGTTCTGCATTGGGTGAGTGTCTTACATTTCCTTGTCTCAGGTTAAGTTGTATTTCTCTGTGTGTGTGTGTGCATTTAAAGCATTGGTGTGGGGATAAATTGTGTAATGGACCATTTTCCATAGACAGTTTGCATGTAACTGTGCTGAAGTTGTGGAAGGTGAAAGCTCTTGGGTTTCTGTGTGTGTGAGTGCATGTAGATCAGTGCAGTACCTTTTGAGTTTTGACCCAGAGACTGGCTCTGGCCTCTTTCATCAAGTGGAACATGCAGAGGTATAGGGAAGGACAGAATGAAATGGACTTTGTTATTTATCATCTCCCTTGTGGGATTCATCCTCACAATGACCATCACCTTCCTTTTCCTAGGAGCGTGGCACTGCGCAAATCTTATGCATCACTGGGGGGACGGTGATCCCAATGGAGGGAGAGAGGTCCAGGTCTGAGATGGAAACTCCAGGGGGAGGGTGGAAGTTGAATCTCTGCAGGAGGCTGGTGAAGAAGAGGAAGAGTTCCATCTTGGCAAGAGTCTCTCCAGCACAGGTCCTCCGCCCTGGAACAAAATGCAAAATGACCATAAGCAAGACAGTGGGAGCTGTTCCTTGAGCTGTTGTCAGAGGAGAGGAGAGGAGAGGAGAGGAGAGGAGAGGAGAGGAGAGGAGAGGAGAGGAGAGGAGAGGAGAG
>JAOXNO010000024.1:115500504-115521832 GCA_028565335.1 Limnodromus scolopaceus
TCCTATAGGCTCCCTTCAGATATTGAAAGGCCGTTATAAGGTCTCCCCAGAGCCTTCTCTTCTCCAGGCTGAACAACTACAGCTCTCTCAGCCTGTCTTCGTAGGGGAGGTGCTCCATCCCTCTGATCATCTTTGTGGCCCTCCGCTGGACCCTATTTTTATATATACAACCTTGAAGCCTTGAAGCATGTATTCAGTAATATATCTGGGCTTCATTTGAGGACAAAACCCTCTAAATTCACATATATTTCAGTTGCTATATACATCGTGCTGACCTGTCAATGCTCCGCCCGCCAGTGCAATTCCAATTGTACTGCCCAGGGCAGCAGCCTGCATGCCAGGAGTTAAGTGGACACCTTGCCTGAAAAGGGCAGAAAAAAACCCAACATTGACAATCAAAAAATTGTCATACTTTGAGACTGATAAGTGGTCTTGGGACATTGTAGTTGCTGTCTGCTGGACAAGATAACTCATAGGAAAATATCCTGCTATTGCTGTGTGTGAGACAGAAACCATGATTTTATTTTGGTTTTGGTTTGGACTGGAGATGGAAACTATTTCTTTGAAAAGGTTATTAGCATCTTGTAAGCCTGTAGAGAACACTCCCCTTTCTCAAAAAGACCAGCATTTCATTTTCTTGGAGTCTATTAAGGTGATGGAAATAGCCTATTTTGGCAATTTTCTTAGAAATATTACAGTTACCAGCAGTGTAACTGTAGAATCGTAATAAAGATTCATCTATGTTTGAATAGTTCTGTGTGACTTTTTAAAATTATGGTTTTAATTTATTTATTTTTATTCAAGCTTTTAATTTTGAACAAGCTGGGCATATAAACAGTGCATTAAAGCCAGGATATCAAGATGACTCCTATTTAAACCAGAACATAATATCTGACATAAAATAAAAATGCATTTTCTGAAAAGAAAATCATAATTAGATCCAAGAAAAGTGGAAAATTAGGATAGATCTTCAAAAATCAATAAATTCCTTTCTCTCTTCTCTCTAAAACTCACCTAACTTCCTCTTTTACCGCAGTTACTATGATGCCAGCGATACCTCCCAGTATTCCAGGTAAACCATGTAAATTATGAACTCCACAAGTGTCTTGAATGTTCAGCTTGGAAGCCAGCAAAGGCTGAAATGAGGGGAAATACGAAGTTTATAGTGAGTTTATAGTCTTCCATTATCTCTGGGATGATATGCAAAAGAAAGTAGTGCAGAGGTACAAGAAACAATTTAACATATTTCAAGTACGCCAAGCTTAGCTATAAAACCTTCTGTCTTTCCCTTCACTGTGAAATTGTTTAAATGCAGAGAAAACCAAGTATGAACGTGTAATGGTATGAATGTGTAAGTTACCATGAGAAATATAATGGCATAGAACACATGACAGTCCAGTGATTTTCCTAATCTTTTCAGCCTTTTTCAGGTTGAAAATGGTGGCTAAGTAACACATACACGCCTGCCCTGAGTCGGCTAGTCAGGTATTTTCTTCCAGAATGTTTCTCCGCCAGGAGAAGCCAGTTTAAACAGTTTTAGTCAGAATATTTTATTTCTACATTTTGCACAGGAAACAATTCCATTTTATACCTCAACGGTATTGCTTGATTGCAGACCTATTTAGAAATTCTAAATGACTGAAATGTAATTAGTCCTATTTCACTGGAAGATGGGCTTAAAGCAAAATTCTGGCAGTTCCTTCAACAGAAATCCCAACTTTAACAAACTCTAATATCTTCATGAGTCTTCTTCGTTTTTAGCTAGGTGAAGGACTGAAGTTACCTCATAAGCATATATTTAAATCACACTGATTTTAAAATAACTGTTATCTAGAGCTTACTCTCTATACTGTATCAGCTAGTTTCTAAACCCCCTTTCTAGCAAACCAAGGGAGCTCCAGTAAAGCCAATGAAGCAATAAGTAAATGAGAGCAGAGGTGGGTTCTCAATACTCACAGTCAGGAAGTGGAACCCAAGGACAGAGATGATTCCAGCCATGCTCCCAATGCACATGGCAACAAAAGGTGGGATGGACAGGTCAGCACAGGTACCCACTGCTACTCCTCCTGCCAGGGTGGCATTTTGGATGAGAACCTGCAAAGGGTACACAGAGGTAGAGATGATATATGTGGAAGAGAAGCCTGTTTTAGGGCTGAGTGACTTTGAAGGCTTTTTTGTATACAGAAGTTTTCCTTTTCTCCAGGTGGGATTTTTCCAAAGAAGAATGGACAGGAATTTAAAACAGGGTTCCCTATTACATGTTCAGGGTGTTGATTCAAAACTGCTCGAAGCCAGTTTTGCTGGGGCCAGTTTAATGAATTCCACTTTTTGCCAAGTCAATAAAACTCATCTGACCTCTTGAGAAACCAGGTTGAACCACTGAGTACTGCCTCCTACAACAGGAGCAAATTCTTCGGAGTCATTGAACTGTGCCTGTTCACACTGGGCGTAGACAAACACTGCAACTGCTGGAAAGAAGTGGGTGAAAACACAGGGCGGGATTTACAGGGCAAGGAGATGAAAGGTTGGCAGCCTCAACCTAATTTGGTTTTGCAGCTGCACTCTGAGATTGCTGGGGAACAGCCTTGAGAGACTTATTTTGGCTCTTGCAATATGGTAACTGACATAGGATCTTCTTTGGAATAAGACCCAAAAGTCCACCTGAACATCGGACTAATGTCTCTATGGTCCAGCAGGTTCTTTGGACAAGAGAGAACAAGGGAGCAGGACCACCCCTGTGATGTCTAAACTCTCCAGGCGCAGTGATCCCACTGAGAAATCACCACACACCTAAAGCAGGGTGGGCTCCCTCAGGGCCCGATCTTGCATTGTAGCTTTTAGAAGTATAATAGGTCTAATTTTGCCTACAGTATGAGCAAAGGCTCCACATACCTCACGGACATTGGGAATTTGCCCAATCATCTGTAGTGTACAGGGGTGACTTGATTTAACAGAGTCTGGGATGTGATTCTTACCATACTGAATTTGCCTCTTTGATCCACCAGGCTGGAGAGGGCAAATGTTACGACAGCACATGCAGCCAAGGAATAGTAAGTGTTGATAATTGCTTTCATCTGGTCAGTCTTTTCAGGTGCAATGGCAGAGTTAAAGCTGGGCCAAAAAAGCCAAAGGAACAGGGTACCTGGATGAATATAAATCAAAACGAAACAAAGACTGTTCAGTGACAAGGGGTATTTCAATATGAAAGATCCAACACAACAGAACTAGCTACAGGAAATGAAGAAGATGGTCAATAAGAAACATAAAATAGACAAAATGCTGGAGGAAATAATAGATTATGCAGAAGTTTTTGACACTAACAGCTGGGATTTTGACACATGGTCTGTATCAAATCTTACTGGAAGGCTTTAACACATTGTGACCCCTAGTTGTGCCCCACTCACTGCCAGAGATCACCACCACTGTGGAAACCACGCCAGAACAGGATGCATTACATTTTCACATGCAAATCCTTTATCATCTATAGTTTTAGCTGGCAAATTGATCTGTGAATAGAATAGATCTCATGACAGACAGATGTATGGTTTCTAATACTCATTAGCGTGACAGGTACAGCTCAATACTTTTAATTATAGCCAATTTCTATGGAAATGGATGTAGCGTAATAATAGGTGATCATTAAAACATAGGGATGAAAGGGAGATGAACAACTGATCAGCACTCACTATTATTTCACTTACCAATCATGGCAAACATGTCCGAATGGTAGGTAGATTCTTCATTTTCATGTTTGTTTTTCAAACCAGGACGATACAAGACTAGTGTTACAGCCAAACCAAAATAGGCTCCGAAGGCATGGATAGTCATTGAGGCTCCAACATCAGTGGCCTGTAATAGAGACCCAAAATAATGTCACAGATTTTATACAGCAAAAAGATGAGGAGTTAAGGAAGAAGAAGTCTGGATAACTTTAATAATTTATAAAACCTAGAATATGTAAACTGGAATTGTTATAAAGGGATAACATTTTTTATATATAAAAAATAATTTTTGCTAAGTAGTTGTACCTGAAATATTTCTGCAACTAGGTGTTCGTTGCATGCAAAGATTGTGATCTCAAGAATTGTCAAGATCAGCATCTGAACAGGACTTGTTTTCCCCAGGACAGCTCCAAATGAAATCAAAGCAGTTGCTGTACTGAAGTCCGCATTTATCATGCTGAGGTTAAGAAAATGAATAAAATAAAACAAAGCAAAACAGAAACATGGGAAAAAAGAAAAATCAGTTTAAAGAGACCTGAAATAAGGCTGTAATATCAAACCTGTCATATCATTAAAATGATAGAGCTTTAACTCATCTTTGTGGATGAAAACATAAATTAGTCAAGAACTTACACCACAGAAGGCACTAACTTATGAGTCCCTCTACAAATGCCAGTCTGTAAGCATTAAGGAACTACTTGTATTATTTCTGCTTGTCCCTCAGTAATGTTTGGATGCTGTTACTTTCAAAATTGTCTGCAAGTTGTCTCAGAAAACAGCACCGCAGATGTGGAAAACTCTCTGAGACCTTGGCAGAAGCAGGACAGATGAATGGGAGGGGGATTAAAAGTATTCAGAGACATTGCTCATGAGGTCTCTTATCCTATGATTGTGGTCCAAAACCTACTGCAGTGTGCTGTGCTTGCAAATCATTCCTTGAGAAGTAGGAGAAAACCTCTTGAGTGGGTATATACACTGTTCCAACCTTTCTCCTGTGACCCCATGTGTCATGGAAGGACAGATCCTTTCATGCTTGCTGGATGCAGGAGGTGCTGTGCCATTGCTGGAAATCTTCCAGCTTCCACAGCTCCAGAGATTCAGAGCAGTCTCTCTTCATGACCTACAGCCCACATGTAATGTACCACCTCAAATTTCATCCCACCCTTAAGTTGCCTTGGCCCAGCGCACTAAATGTTGCCCCTTTAGAGGCGAAGGGCAGATGAATGTTGAGAGGTGGACAGTAAGGCTCAAGCAAATTTCAGTGAACTTAGAAGTCTGATCCAGCAGATGTTACAGTTTATGGCTTCTCTTGATATCTTAAGGAAGAGAAATGTCAATTTTGGTAAGTTCACATGTACCTTTTGACATCGACATGAATTTTCCCTCCTTTCATGTGCCAAAATCCTTGCATCAGGGTTCCCCACTGGAGACCAAAGGCAGCAATGAGCATGGTGATACCAACACTGCTGAATCCATATTTCTTCAGAAAGGTCATCAGGAAACCAAATCCAATAAATATCATCACATGGACATCCTGAAAGACTGAAGGAAAAACATGTCTGTGTAACGATTATGAAGAGTGACTGTAAAGGGAGGAAAGCTAGGGACAAATGAGGATTTAATAGAAAAGAAAAGAGTTCCAAACTCATGTTATCGATGTGATCCACCCTTCCCCAATTCATGATCAGTCTACTAGTTGCAGATTGAATGTCTGGAAAATGCAAGACCTAATGATTGATTTTATTCCTTGCTATATCATTATGGAAAGAACACTAGGTCTCTATACCAGCAGATTTAATGTGTCTGGAACTGTGCTCTGGGTACAAAGCTACTGGAAACATCACAGCTTCATGTCCTTACAGAAAAGTTCTCTTCCCCTTCAAATAGGGGCTGTCACCTCCAGTTTGTTCTAACTCCAAAATTGTACATGGGATTTGTCTGACAGAGTGCCAGTTGGCCCAGTGCAAAGGTATGCTGTGATCCCTAAAAATTACTGCAAAAGAGATTGATTTCTTTACCTGGGGAAAAGAAAAAGACATTTAATGTAATGTATAAACTAGTAAATTAATATTGCTAATCAGCATATACTTAGCCCTCCTTCAAATATGTTTTTTTCCCCAAATATGAATTTTGTTAAAATATTGTTATTTTTCTACTTTTTTTAAGGTGGTTGGGGTTTTTTGTGGTTTGTTTTTTTTGTGTGTGTGTGTATGTTTTGGGTTTTTTTTAACCTTTTTTTGACTTTTTAATACAAACTGAGTTTATCACCACAACATGGATATTTTATATTTTAAAATATTTTTCTATTCTGAAGTGTTTCACCTGATTTAATGGACTCAACACCAAACAGGTTTGAGTCCTCTAATTAATGATTTTTCTTTGATTTTATTGTTACTAAGAATCTCAGTACAGAGAAACTATTTCATTTCATTCCTACTTCATTGCCTCTTACATGCAAATACACGGAAAAAACTTGAGATATTGACCTGGTTAGTAAAATATTTGACTTGAAGTTACATTTCCCAGTTATGTACTTTCAACATTCATATAGTTTTGCTATACGCATTACCATGTTTAGCCAAAAGAGGGCCTAGAAGTACAATAATTTACTGAAGATTCCTAATAAAATCTATTATGTTTACACTGCTCTATTCCAGCCCTGACTTAGCACTGAAATAACGTACACGTAGGTAGGAAGATCCTTTACATTGGGCTACACACATCTAAGAAACAGCATAGAAAGGTAGGAGGTTCACAGACATCCCCAACGCTTTTCCTTCTTCTTTAGGCTGGACATTTTCACATTTATTTCCTGATGCAATAATAGCCAGTGACGGGATTTTTGAGGCCTCTGTGGTCCTTTGGAAGCTTCCCATTTTCCTCCATGTTACTCGGTTTCCAGAACTATTTTCCAAACTCTTGCGCTGTTCTTACTGCTTATTTTAAAAGATACATAAAAGACACTCTTGTAAAACTACTTTATTAAAAGCTTGTTAATGTTACCCAAAAGAATGCAGAACTAGAGAGCAAATCCATAAAAGCTGCACAGCAACATCTACAAAAGTAGCCTTTTTGTTTGAATTTAGCAGAAGAAAATGGAAATGTATTTAATAAATGCTGAGCATGACAAGTCAAAGTGATAGTTTTTAGTTTGTGTAATACTTGAGTTTAATGCACAAAATGAGGGATGCATTTGAAAAGTACCTACTTCTTCTCTTTTTATTATTTAGTCAGCCTGTGCCATGGACTTTCCAATAAATTTTTTGGTTTGTCCATTCAGCCTAGTCAGCTCCAGGTAAGAAAATTTTTCCAGTCTCCCAGAGGAGACTATGGTTTGTCAGCATTCAGCATATTACTTGTGGTTGTTTGCAATCTCCTGGTTAAACCAGTGCAAAGCAAGTAAATTGTTCTCATCAAAACAATCCCATTCATGTATGCAACATCTCCGTAAATCATGCCCCGATTAGTAAAAGATGCTTTACTCTTAAGTAACCTGACTCTACATCTGAGCAAAAGAACAGGTTTCAAAAGCACTTTGATGGCTGAGGAGTTTAATTTTCAGTGCCTGTCAATAGGGCTTCTGCAGGCTCGGTCTCTATTGAAAGATGCTTTTAGAAATCTTACCCCAGCCCTAAAGATTAGAAGCAAGCAGCTGGTTGAGACCTAATCCTGGGTCCTCCTGAGGGCTACCCAGGATTCATATAAGTGTTTTGGAGTTCTTTGGATTTCTTTACACAAAAGATTTAAAGTACTGGTTAAAACAAAGCTAATTCATGGATGTTGAGGACAAATTTCAACTATCCTAACCTACACCTTGTGCTTTAACTACCACTTGCTCATTCTTTTAAAGAAGAGTATGTCTGGAATGATTTCAAATTGTGGAGAAAACAGCAGGATTTGTAACGAACAGCTTCAGTTTATTACAAAGCACAAAACATAGTGTTTCTGTTCTGTGAGACAGGGAAATAAAGACTGAGAAGAACAATCCAGCAGATTCTGAACAAAATCACTGCATGTGATCCTGCAAGGCTGTCCAAGACCAACATATTAATTCCACTGCAAGGACTCCACATGGTGGCCAGTCTCAACGCAAAGATGCTTGTGGCATCCGGGTTTGTACTAAAAGTGATTTTGTTCTGCCCAAAGGAGTAAACCATAGAACTCTGAACAAGAGCAGTGCATAAATTTTCCTAAGCCGTGACTCATGGATCAATCACAGGACATTACGTGCAGGATACCAATATTAAAGAAATCCTCTAGGAGTGCTTGCAGAACCATCACACGCCCTTGTCCTCCCATTCCAGTGGCACGGCACACCTGAAATTGTCCATTCAATTTGCCATGCCTGTACTTGCATCCACCAGAAACAGATACAATACAAAGCTATATTTTGGGAGTGATCTCAGCTCAGCCTTCCTTACCAGAGTGCAAAACTACGGTGACTCTCAATTATTATTTTCATCTTTCTTCAGTCCAAAAATACTGAAACAGCTTGAATTCATTGTGCTGAGGTATTTAAGGCATGTAAAAGTAGGCCCTGCACTGCAGTTCTGAGAATATATATTGGTCCCTGGATGAAACAATGGAACCTATGAGGCACAGATGGGTTAACGTCCCTGGGAATAGCATGGGAAGTAGTTTGAACCCATCATTTTGTGAAATCAGGGGAAGTCCTGGCTCAGAATATGTCCTAATACATCTATACAACCATAGCATTAACTTTCTGCCAGGTCTTCAGGCAAACTGTGGTCTTGAGTGCACTTTGAAGACAGGGAAGTTTGAGGAGAAGTGGGCCTAAAAGTGAAAACACAAGTACGAGGAAATCCTGCATTTATTCCACTTGTTTATTCTGTAGAAATATCTGTGCTGCTAAATTATTAGTGGGGTCTCGGGCATAGTTTTTCCTAGGCCAGCTGTCACCTCCTGGGTAATAGTGGACCAACGGTCATTCCCAATATACCATCTAGACAAGGCCACCTAATTTAGGAACTGGGATAGTTCGATATCATGGTCACAGCTAAGCTGTATCTCAGAAAGAGAATGAGCTCTGGCATAGCTTAAGTTACTGTCTCTTGGGGATTCTGCTGCACCTCAGTGGAGTTAACCCAAATGTGAGTAATTAGCCCCTGATGTTCATCAGCTGACTTGCATCTGGAGCTGAATAATGCTATGCATTCACTGCTCTCTCAATTGGACAATGCTCTGTGTGAGAATACACGCCACAAGACTACTAGGGAGTTAGGTGACCCTGAGATCACATTACCCTGTAACAGTCACTGAAAGGCCAGTTGGAATAAGAAAAAAAAGAGGGATACATTCAAAATTACATGGGTACTACATACAGGCAAGGAGTTCTGTACTGTTATGATCATCATTAAGAGGACTGCAATCAGGGCCACGAGTCGCTAAGACATCAGAGCCAAGAAAACGAACAAGAAACCTTCAGTACTGCCAGTGAGACACAGGCTGCTCCTCTGCAAACTTATTTTTCTATTTATTTACAACTGCAGTCTGATCTTTGCATGTGGAGGAGGAGGGTGGGAGAAGTCAGCAACCACTTCTCAAGCCAAAAGCTTTCTCCCTGAGCTGCATCAAGCATTCGCATGACAATAAATCAACAGAAACATTTGCAGGCTGAACCATTACTCTACAACTGAGCCACTGCTTTGAGAGACAGACGGGGGTTATCCGCCTTGAGACAAAACTATTGCCCTTTGAGGAGTCCAGTTTCTGCAGACTTATTTTGTAACAAAGATGAATATGTTGCCCAATTTCCATATTCTCATAAAAGAACCTTTTGAAACCTGGATGATGGTAATGGAATGTTCTGTTTGTTTTCATTATTTGATACAGTAATCAGTATAGAAGGCCTGGCAAGAAGCACTACAATCCATCTCTGGAAAATGCTAGAATTGTTCAAAGTAATTCATATTTCTCCAAGTTTTAACCTGCTATACTAACAGTAGAACTATTTTCAGGACTCTTCTCTCAGCAGTTAGCTACTTTCAGAATTTTATATGTGCTTGACTTGAATTTGTCTTTGAAGCCTGCTGCTTTCACACCTCAGATAAACTTTGCCCCAAAGCATACATTTCTTTTCTAGCTATATTGGTAGGTCTCATAAGTTATTCAGAAATCCTGCTCAGGATTAGTTTAAAGAAATTCTAACTTCTACAAATCTTAGACAGCAACACTTACTTGGGTATAAATCTTCAGAGCCACCAGTGGGGTCATATTCCACAAATATCCCAAACAAAACAATGATGATCACTTGCAGAAAAAGAGCCAGGATCGAGAACTTGAACCTCATGTTGGTGTCAAGGGCTGAAGCCATTGCAGGAGAGCAGGCGGCTGGGACAGCCTGATAAAGGACACTTGCCTTCAGTGGAGCTGCCTAATTCAGTGGATCTGGGTGATATAGGAGAAAAAAAATTAAAAAAAAAAAAAGAAGAAACAGAGAGACAAGCAAGCACACCGTCACACCCACTATGGGAGGGAAACACTATGGGTCAGTATGGCAATTTCTATTTCCCAGGCTATTTCTGTGCATGAAATGCTGGCTTACGTGTTTCTTTCAATTTGTAATGCAACCCAGCTCATTTAGCCACAGATATGCTTCTCATTGTCTTATATGTATTTTAAAAAGGAAATAGCCTAAAAGAAAATCTCAGAGCCTTGTTTGCTGCACATAGTAAGGAACACAGCGGCAGTCAATTGTGATTCCTGTAGTCAAGAATTCCTTCAAGTTGTAGGTTTCATTTTGAAAAGTTCATAATTTTTCATCTGATATGAAACATGGATAATCTCCCATTGCTTCGTATAGGATTCGGTAAGCAAAGAGAAACTCAGCAGACTGAAGAAGTACTTGTTCTTACTTCACAGTGAATTAAATATTCAGAGTACAAGTTCTCATTGTGAATTTTTATTTAAAAAGGAAAGAATTATATTTCTTCATAAGAAAAAAGGATATTCTTAGTTGTTAGAAGATAAAGTTGTAAATTATTAAAAAGAGGAATTTGAAAAAGCAGCTCAATTTTTCAATTTTAATTATTGCTTTTTGTATTTCCCTTAGCTCATACAACGAAAATAGGTCAGAGACCAAATCTTTTAAATGTTTTTAAAAACCTCAGTTTGTAAACTTTCTCATGAATGAAGGAGTAAATTAAATTTCACTTAGATTACTATTGGATGATCAGTCATTCTTGAGCTTCACATTGCTTGTCAAAATTGAACTTGACCCTTAAAAGTTTTATGGATAAGATACTTCATTGATGTTATACTGAGTAACTTGGCTTCTGTTAATCCAGTGTTCAGAAGATGGGCCAAAATTGTACAGTAGGAGCCTTTACCTCATGAAAAAATACAACTATTAAAAAGAAGGATGATACTGCAGTAATAGACTAATTGATCATGAAGTAGTAGTGCTAAGATACAGCAAGAAAGTGCCGTGTCAATCCTTGGGTATAAAAATCAGCGCAATCCATAGATGCTGGGAGGTGATGTTAGCTTGGGCTGCTCTCCTGGTGAGACTACTGTTGGAAAAGTGCTCATGTGCTATGACATTTAAAGAATTCAGGGTTTTTTTTAGGGTACATCTATACTAGTGTGCCAGGTGATACCATGGCCTTTTCTCCATTTCTGAGAGCACTTTACGTATTTTTCAATCTTTAGCTTGCCAAGTGGGGTGGCTGACACCAGGTGCCTTTTAGCAACGCTGCCCTGTTCCTGGTAACTCCTGGACTAAGTCCGCTTGTCACTGTGTTGTAATCTTAGGGAGGATAAAAGCCCTGGCACTGTTCTTTTTCTAGTGTAAAGGTAGAATTAGACCACTGTTCAAACCAAGTTTAAAATGACCTCAGCTTTTTATCCTTGAAAAAGGGTCTGTGGATTTGGAATGAAAACCAAATTATTTAGCAAGAAGGACATAGCAGTCTATCACAGAATCAAACTTGCAAGTGACAAAGCTAAAATAACCATATACGTATGTTTTTCTTTGTAGAGACTGTATTTCATTAGAACAGCTCAAAGAGAGGAAGCAGAGCTTTGTTAAAAAGCTATTGCTCATCCTTGCTGTACCACAGGATAAGATGGAGAGCAATGCCTGATTGTAAGGACCTATGAGCTCCTTCATTTACACAGGAAGTGATTAAAAAAGAACAAAATCATGAGTAAAGTTCATTGTTTTTTACCCATAACTCAGCCATTAATATCTTGTGTTATTCATTACACAATGTTTTCCCCAGTGAATATCTCACATGATGTATGTGCAATCTTTATACTAAGTTCTTTCAGGGGTGCAGAAAAATCTCCTCATTGAAATCTTATCAGAGAAAGCACCTTTTAATAAATGTTTGAATTTTAAAATGGGTCAAGTTCATCCAATCAGGACTTTCTCTAATATTACTTTAAATCTTAAATTTCATGTAGGTACATAAACATATGCGCACAGAGACACAAAGTCCATATTGAAAGAGTGTTCATCACAATGGAAATTTTGTGCATAGGAGAAAGTCAGAAGGTCCTGCATTTTGTCCTAATGTATTTCCCAGCTGAAGCAACTGCCGTGTCAACAGCTGTCTATCATTCCCATCTTTTTTCCTGGTTGTCTTGTTTCTGGCACAAGCTCACCAGGTGATGGGGTACAACCACCTGCAACATCTCATTTCAAAGGCCAGCAGTCTTTACCTGTCCATCCAACTGCTGCATAGGGCAATCAAAAATGCACACATCTTGAGCTGCTGGTCTTCAGTGCCTACAAAATTCCCTCATGCCTCCTTATTAGCTTCGGCCCAATCATCATGGCTATAAATAGAATGGAAGAAGTGAGGGTGTTCTTAGATAAGTATTGTTGCACATCTGGATCTAGTAACTAACTCTGGGTATTTGTCTTTTAAATGGCTGTTGGGTTTGTCATCCTACCTTTCCACCTGAATAAAAAATACGGTGTTCGTGAAGTATCACAGCCTTTATGTAAATGAATGTGAATTGAATTGAATGTGAATGAAATGAATGTGAATGAAATGAACTGTGGCAGACTTTCAAGCTTCCAGACAAATAACAATAAGAGATAAAGGAGTAGTTTGAGCAGTATCCTTACCTAATGAATGAGAAAAAAGCTGTATTTCATAATCTTCTTACAGAATACCCTCAAGCATCATTAGGAGTGGCATTCACCTGACCAGACATATGCTATATATTTCTGTGTCTGATCTAACCAGCAATGTTTCCCTCTTAAGTCAGAAGAAAGAAATAGAAATTTCTAAGAGCAATTGTTTTCATCTTAAAGGAAAATACCTAAAATTGGCTAAATAGGCCTGGTGAATGCAAGGATCTGGCACTCAGTGCCCTTTTGGTCATGTTTGTTGGCTGACACAGGCTCAAATCAGCTTCAGAATGCCACTTAGAAGAGAACAGATGTGGTCTGCAGAAGAGGTGATGTTATTTAAAGCCCTGAGTTCAGTTCATTGAAGTCTGAGCTATGATGTGGATTTATGGAGCATGACTTGGGGGGATGCCAATCTTTAAGCTGCTTCTTGATGTGCGCCCTTATTGTGGGCATAGCTACAGAGACCAGAAATGTAGGGTAAGGTGCATCTTGCCTGCACACAGTGACGGAAGTATTTCTGAACCTCCTGAACCTTGAGCTGAATAAGTCTTTTTGAGAACATTGACATTTATCCCGTTTCTCTGGTGTCATAGTAGAAGAGTTTTTTCATCAAACATTAACTTTAATGCTTTGAGTCAGCAAACACCTACCTCACCTCAAGCTGAAAGCTCAGCCAAGTAAATACAGTTTGTCCATGCACTCCTTAAATAGCCTCTTTCAACTTGAAGAGGGAAATGACAATAAGTATGTTTTCTGACTCTTTGGGTAACAACAAGAAGATTGTTTTGATTGGATTTATATCACCCACACCAGCCTTTTAACTGATTTCTTACAAATGCAGGGAAAATAAGGTCACTAACGCACCACTAAAAATTTATTACAGGGAACACTAAGATGTTCATCAAAAGAGGAAGGAAACACAATGGACACAAAGCAATCACAGCTTAATAGATAGATGATGGTTTAGTTTACTTCATTATTACAGGGTTTCTTGCTGAAGTAGCTGTGTTTTATTTTTCCATTTGAAATCACATACTTTCTTCTCTACAGAAGACCTTGCTTGATTACTATACAACGCAAGTATGCAAAGAACTGAGACAGATTAAGACTAGAAGGAATTACTCAGTCTTTTTATTCTACCCTCTAAATAAAATAGGCCAGAGAATTAGATCCAGTTAATCTGTGTTTGGCTGAAATGCACCTTGTCAAAGAGGAGCATGGTGGGCTTAAAAATTTCAGTCTTTCATGTTCTGCTTTTATTGCAGGAGCATTGCAAAGAAAAAAACTGCAGAAGCAGAAGCTTTTGGTTGAGGTATATCCTGAAGTTGCAGGAAAGCTGTTTACAAGAGATAACAGGGTTCGTTCTCCCTTACACGAGGGCCAGTTGTGATAAAAAAAAGGGACTACTTCAGGCAAGATAGGTGCTTTACATACACCTTAAAGCTCTACCTATTATCCTGAGAAAGCAATAAGAATTGCTTATATAGCATTCTTGCTATTGTGTATAAGGGAGATGAATGCTTTAAGTCTTGGATGCTGCTTGCAAAAGATGTTAGTGATGAATCATGTCTATTGTCCTTTCCTGTGTTGACAGAAGTGTTTCTTTTGCTCTCCATCAGTCCTTGTGCTTAATTCTATCTGGGCACTTGAGGTGCCTCTTACAGAGATGCTGTTCCTCCCAGTGCGAAGACCTTCACTCAAATCTTGCTTCTAAAGGCAAGCAGGTATTAAGCCTCTGAAAAAGCACAAGGAGATGACTTCAGACATGGCAATGTATCATCTCAGTTGTCTTTCCGTACTGAGAACTCTAGATTTCAAAATTCAGTCTGGAGCTGTGAATACATCTGTATTTGTGTTCACCCTGCTCTTTGCAGAAGAAGAGCCAGAAGAGCACTAGGAAAAGGCACTTGTCAGGGAAATTGAGGAGAAGGCTTTTGTTCCCCACTGACCTTTCACGATACAGCTTTCCTTACTGGCATCAGCAAATGCAGGTGCAGGTCAATTTGGGCAATCTTCAAGTTTCTCTTGGGTTGCAGACACTCTATAACATCACTTGATGCACATTTGTTGCCTTCAGTGTGTTCTTGTTACATTCTTTTTAATCACACCAAAAATTTCCCAGAACATGGGACAAGTTTTAAATGGAAACAGAAAGCTTTGTTCTACCAAATCAAAGGCTTTGGTAGAAGCTCAGGAGTGAGAGGTGCTCTTAAAAAAGAAAACTGGAAAGATGCACCTAAAATTAATTATTTTTCAATGTTGTTTACAGGATTTCTTAGCTGTGCTAGCTGTAGGGTCATTGGCAGCATGGAGTTTGGAGGGTTGTTTTCCAGTGTCAAGGAAGTTATGTATTCTTCTGAATTTCCTTTTACATGAAGATCACATTATGCACAAAGGGGTCTTCAAAGTAGTTTCTAGCAACCTCTTCTATGTTCATCTGTCAGTTGAGATAAAATTTAAGTGGACTTTCAGCTCTGGGTAAAAGTCCTGATCATCTGTGAGTCTGCACAGATTCTTCAACATGCTGATTTCCCTTAGTAGTTTCATCCTACCTACCAAGTAATATGGATTTTCTCTACCAATTCTTTTCTTTTCTAACAGTTTCATTTATACAATGCCTTGCCCTAACCCTCCCTACCCTACCCCACCACCATCCCTCTTGCTTCCTTCTTGCTTCCAAATGCCATGCTGAAGAAAGTATTTTCTAGACATATACAAGATATTTTTCAGGGCTTGTGCACAGATCACATGCACCACTTAAATAATTTAAATGATCAATTTAGGTGCCTCAATTTGCCCTTGGATGGGGATCTGTTTCCCTTGTGAGGATGGTCGAAACAGTGCTTTTGAGAACTAGTGGCTCTAGAGAGCTATGACATTAGGTGATGTAACCATGTAACAGCAATGGTAAGTGTGTACATCTCTTTGGTCTGTGCCAAGTTGATTTACAATCCCTGTTTTGTGGCCTGGGAACATTTGTTCCTCATATCAAGTTTTTTACCATTTTTTTATGTTTCTCAGTTTTAAGATGTTGGGTGGGATTTCCATTTCCCTGTTTGTTGAAAACTAGATAAACCCCTTTCAGCTTTATAAATCTTCTGGGGTTTTTTTTGCCCCTGATGGTCTTTTACAGTTACAGTTTTGCCCAGAACAATGCTGTGCTGTGCCTGCAAAGGTCCTGTGTGCTGCATTTGCTGTAAGGAAAGGTCACATCACTGGAATGATGACTGCAGGAAAATTGGCATGTTTTCTGATTCAGCAAGAAGGCCTGTTCCCATCTCTTCCACTTCATCGTGCCATCCTATTGAGAAGGTTAAGTATTTCTCTCTCCACTAAATCTTGCAGAGTACACAAATCTGAAGTAAGCTACATAATGCTAAGTTTGCCGCAATAATTGCAATGCATGCATGAAGAGTCAAAGAGGGTGGTCAGGGAATTTTCCTCAATGAAATGATGTGTTAGCTTCAATTTCCCTAGTTAATATAGCTCCCAGTGCTACTTTTGTACAACAATCCATCCATAGGAGCCAGCTCAGAGAGGGTGTCTGTAGACTGAGTCTGTAGGAAACAGGCTCCAGGGAGCTGATCCCGGAAGACCTCCTGCCATGTGTGGCACTTTCATCATTTATATATACATCAGCCTCTCAGAAGCCGAGCTGTAATGTTCTTAGAGGCACAGCAGCAAGGTACCATTCAGTGGCAATGCATGAAATAATCGTCTGACTGACATGAGGATTTGTGAAGACAGAGAGACAGTAAATATCTGATTTTGATGACTCGATGAACGCTGCAAACTCTGAGCCACACCACAAGTTGAAACCCAACATAAATTGTGCATTTTGCACATGTGTTAACACTAATCCACAAGTTTTAATCAGTATGACCTTGGCACAAGTCGCAAATGTAGGGAGAACAATCAGCACATAAAAAATTCCTACAAGAAACTCCCATAGTGTCTGTATTTCCTATGTACAAGTAACATCTCCTTCAGTTGTCTGAATATTAGGTAAGTAGGGACTTCTTTGTTTGTAGCCTGAATGCTGACCAAATAAAAGACATGATTTGTCACCGTAATTAATTTACAGGACTGTTTTTTAGTTACTAGGAAGTAGGTACTAAATCACCGAATAACCAGAAGTAGTCCTGTGCTATTGAACTGACAAGATGAATTTATTATTTCCTTGCAATGGGCCAAGCACAAATTCAATGAACAACTGCAACCCAACTTACTATCTAAAATACAACACCCCTTCCGGTACAAGCCAGCACTGGAGGTACTACAATGTATTGAGAGGAAATAAATGCGGGCATATAAGGAAAAATAATTTTGATAGAAAAGTCCAATCTCTGAAGTGCTCATACCAGCCTGTGAAAGATAGAAGTTTTCATGCCACAGCTCATCAGATGTCACGTTCTTCTCAGACACATCTAAAACCTCTGCTTACCAGCATTAAATAACTCATACCAGGCTGGATAACAATCTTTTCTACTGGTTTGTTCAACTCATCTCTCTAGCTAGATCTGCAATGATTGTTAGCGTGAGGCCACTGGAATAATCTAAGCTCCAAAGATTTAAGCTTGGTTTATGACATATTATGGTCAATATCATGTAAAAATGGTCTGGATTGTTGTTGTATTTCAAAAACACCTATTCTTATGTTTATTGATTACATAAACGATGGTCAAAGGCCCATCCAGGAGGCAGGGCAAAAAATAAGACTTGAGATAGATACACTGAGGTGAGACAGACTGAGCCAAAAAGGGGCTCCCGGAGCCATGGGTAGGTGGTGGGAGAGGCTTTAAGGGAGTCTGATAGGAGCATATAAGTGCCCTCGGTGCCTTAAAACCTCCTCGATGCCCATTATTAAATATTAGGCTTGGATAGTTATTCATATTTCTGGTGATTTTTACCTGTCCGGCAAACTTTATACACTTTTGGAGGGCCTTTCCTTTATACCATGGTTTGTCTGCCTGCCTTCACATCCTACTGCTTGCTTTCATTTCACTTTTCCCTCCTGGTTCTTTATATATTTCATTTCTTTTCCATTGTCTTCTCTCTCCTCTCCCATTTATAAGTGGATTTCCCCATGACACTCAGCTGTGACAATCCGTGGAAGAAGCACGATGGCTACTTCCAACACATCATTATTGTGACTGACATTTTTACCTCTCTGATCACCAAGCATTTGTCTGTTTAGGAACACAGGGAACTTTTAGGTCATTGGGGACTTTTCCTGGAATTGTAGGTAGCTTATCACATAATGCCTTCCATAAATGTTTTGTCCTCTGTACATAAAGTTTTCATGTCCTTCTTCATTCAGTTGGAAGGCTGCTGCTGACCTTTCCCGTTTTAATGCTTAGGAACTGATTTCTTCACTAAATTTATTAATACATATATCTTGCTCTTGTAATAAAAATATCTTGTAGCTCAAGCAGCTCTTGTATTTTCTTTAACGTTTCTGGTGTTTGTAGAGAGCAATCATATTCACCCTGTCTTTTGAGAAGTCTCCTTTGGGACTGCAGGACACCTGTTCAGGCCACTCTTGTGTTTTCAATGTCAAGTACTATATTAAAATATTAAGGAGACTTATGAGAAAATTCACCATGAATGGCAGTGAGAAGTTTGGGTGTATGTTTTGGCAAATGAAACATGTCCCATCCTCTGTGTCACTGACCAGTATCATTAGACCCACTCATTCTATTTTCTCCAATGAGCTTTGAAAAAGATTTTTAGGCATGACTATGCCTCGCACGTCCTGAAGATAACCACATGGTCCTGTGCCTGTTATTTATAGCTAAAGGGAAATATGTAATAAAAATAAATAGGTATTTTAAACAATGGCTGCTTTAATATCTGCTAGGAATAGGGTTTAGCTGAGACAAGAGTGTACTGGATAGCACCATTTCTGCATGCAAATGGTCCACTCAGTATAGGTACCTGAGGAAGGAGAAAGGGTAAAGCATTGAGTTTCCTCCTCCGGGTACAGAAAGCGGTAAATAAAAGTCTTTAACCTGTGACAACAGTTCTCTGGACAGTCACGAAACCACAGAATTCCAGGAAAGCCTGCCAGATAACTACTAAGTCACAACAATAGTGCCTGCTTTGGAAAAAATAGTAGGGAGGAGACTCAAAGTCTGATTTTGATCTGGAAAAGCTTGTGAGTAAAATGTGTCCAGATTTACCAAACTTTCAGACATGAGTTGTTTGCCTCATTTCCTGCCATTGTCTCAGACACCCAGATTTTGCCTGGAACCACGAGAAAGGATGCTGTCCCTACACTGCCAGAAGAGTTAGAGCATGTGCAAACTAGGGGCTCCCAGATCTTCATCTGGACCTTACCAGATGTTAACTGACTCGCTCTAACATACGCTGTTGTCACAACCAATTATTAGGTTCTTCTAATTACTGGAAATATTTACGGCTAGAATCTTCTATCATTACACCTTATTGACCAAAATGGTGAAAACAGAACTTGGCTTTTAGTTAGTCTACCTGTAGATAAACCTGTATTCATAGACCAGTGGAGCAACCTACCAACTCCTTCCTAGCTGGATAGACAGCTCTTAATACCCAAAGAGATTTTTTGATGACATTTCCAGTATTAAAAAAGAAATCTCTGATGAAGGACACATTTTGCTGCTATAAGCTTCTGTGCAGTAGAACTTCTGCCAGAACACAAATGTTGGAAGGTGAGAATTCTTCACACCTCTGAGTTGACAAAAATATACCCATAAATCATTCTAACATTCAGATTGTGTTTCTACAGTAGCGTATTTTGTGCTGATCATCAGGCTAAGGAAGTATGTGCAGAGTCAAGTGTAGGACTGAAAAAAAATTTCAAAGGGGCTTGCCTGTAAGCCACAAATTGTGGATGAGTGCTGCAAAGGAGATCTAGAACTTTTTGCATTACTAATGCATTATTCCCTGTAAAATAAAAAGAAGGAAAAAAGCCAGCATTTTTGCCACTTGCAGTAACCAATATATTGAGAAACATCTCCTGACAGAAGAACTAGTGATTCCTGCACAGGAACCCCTCCTAAGAACAAAACTCTAACTTAGGAGTCTACTTAAAAAAAAAAAAAAAGAGACATTTTTATATTTTCTGATATATTGTTAGGTGAGTGATGAAAGTCTCCTCTGTCTTATCGATGGGTAGAGGCCAATGGTATGAGGTTCAACAAGGCCAAATGCTGGGTCCTGCACTTGGGTCACAATAACCTGATGCAGTGCTACAGGCCTGGGGAAGAGTGGCTGGAGAGCTGCCTGAAGAAAAAGGACCTGGAAGTCTTGGCGACAGCTGGCTGAATATGAGCCAGCCTGTGCCCAGGTGGCCAAGAAGGGCAACAGCATCCTGGCCTGTATTGGGAATAGTGTGGCCAGCAGGACTGGAGCAGTGATGGTCCCCTTGTACTCGGCACTGGTGAGGCCTCACCTCAAATACTGTGTTCACTTTTGGGCCCCTCGCTACAAGAATGACATTGAGGTGCTGGAACGTGTCTAGAGAAAGAAAACAAAGTTGGTGAGGGGTCTGGAACACAAGTCTTATGAGGAGTGGCTGAGGGAGCTGGGCTTGTTCAGCCTGGAGAAAAGGAGGCTGAGGGGAGACCTTATCGCTGTCTACAACTCCTGAAAGGAGGGTGGAGCCAGGGGGGTTTGGTCTCTTCTCCCCAGTAAAAAGTGATAGGACAAGAAGTAAAAAGTGATAGGACAAGAGGAAATGGCCTCAAGTTGCACCAGGAGAGGTTTAGATTGGATATTAGGAAAAATTTATTCACTGAAAGGGTTTTCAAGCCTTGGAACAGGCTGCCCAGGAAAGTGGTGGAGTCACCATCCCTGGAGGTATGTAAGAGAGATGTAGACGTGATGCTGAGGGACATGGTTTAGTGGCTGTTTTGTCAGTGTTAGGTTACTGGTTGAACTCCATGGTCTTAAAGGTCTCCTCCAACCAAGATGATTCTGTGATTCTATGATTCTATATGGCTAGCGTTAGACAGCCACATCTGCCCAAGGGGTGAATCCATTCTTGCTTTGAAATACTGTGTTTGTGCGATTTCTGTGCTCAGAAGCAGTAGTACTTAGCAACTCTCCCTTACTCCTCATTGTTTCAATCCTGTACAAAAATCACAAGGGCTACATTTCATCTTTTCTCAAAACAAACAGCTATTAACACTTCAGGTAAAAGTTTGTGGGCAACTTGAGTTATCATATGTGCCTGAACAAAGAATGCTATATATCACTAAATGAAAATAACATGGTTTAACCTATGCTTCTTAAGTTATCTGCAGTACAGGTTCCTGGCATATGTTTACATTGGTAAAGGACTTTTTAAAGAACATAAGTGAATGGTTATTCATGCTATAAAATAAAATTTGTTGGTTTTAAGTCAATGAATAAAACAAAAACTCTTGTGTGTCATTCAGATTTGTCAACAAAACAAATAAAAGCCTTAATTTGTTTGTAGTTTGGCATCTTGGGTTTTCCTGCTTCACTTCCATAGCTT
>JAOXNO010000024.1:115521932-115549706 GCA_028565335.1 Limnodromus scolopaceus
GTGAATGGTTATTCATGCTATAAAATAAAATTTGTTGGTTTTAAGTCAATGAATAAAACAAAAACTCTTGTGTGTCAACAAAACAAATAAAAGCCTTAATTTGTTTGTAGTTTGGCATCTTGGGTTTTCCTGCTTCACTTCCATAGCTTTATGCAGAAATGGGAGAAGAAAGGAAAGCAGAGGAGTGCTAATGATGCAAAACAGAAAGAGCAAAATGTCGTTTGGTTTGAAATGATCAATTACATTACTGTGGAAAACCCCAAAAATCTGACAATAAGAATTTTAAAGGGTCATTTTCAGTTACACATGTTGAGCACTGGGTTGTCTGTCAACAACACAAAGGACAGTGAACGTGGGTCATTTCCTTAATGTATGTAAGAGTATTTCCATGCCAATCTGTTACTTCAACTTTTCCTAAAAATTGTCTTTTTCCAAGACTTGTTTGTGAAGGTGTCAGAATATCTGTTAGTCCCAGGGAACAGTCCCACGGCTGCATTGCACAGACCCAAGAGCAGACAACACAGCCCAGTGACCAGCTCGTGAACCTTCAAACACCACCGGTGGGTTGGTGCTGGAGGGAGTGTCGTTTCCTCACTTGTATCTCCTGCTGCCCCCTGTCCCCTTGGCTTGTGGTTAAGTTGAGATATAATTATACTGGAGGTGTGGCTACCAAATGTGATATAATTAACAGGTCTTAGTGCTTCATAGGCTCTGTCTCAGCTTTCACTAATTAATCTTCCCTGCCCTGACTGTGTCAGTTTATCTCTGTGTTGCAGTCGGTGAGACTGAAGCACGGAGGTTAAATGTCTTGCTTGCAGCCCAGAGCGGAGACAGTAGCTGTCAAGTAGCTTCTTAATGAGAAAGTCCATCTCCTGTTTTCACAGGTTAACTGTGGCCTTTACACTTAGAGGAATCCAATTTTTGGCAGCCTGGCTCAGAAGAGTTGGGAGCAACCCAGGGGTGGGGAACATCCTCGTCCTGTCCCTGCTCTGATGCACCCTTTGGTGCTTGCTCTTGCTCAGGCATCTTGCTACAGGTTTATTTCTTGGGCAGTAACTGGATATTCTGACAACACAAATTTCTAATGGAATGTCAAGGTTTCCAACCCTTGCTTTCCATTTAGTATAGAGTCTTAGCTTTATCTGCTTAATCTGTTGTTGTAGGTGTGATATGTTAAGGACATGAGTGAGGGAAGATGTATGGAA
Organism: Limnodromus scolopaceus; assembly: GCA_028565335.1. Taxonomy (NCBI): domain Eukaryota; kingdom Metazoa; phylum Chordata; class Aves; order Charadriiformes; family Scolopacidae; genus Limnodromus; species Limnodromus scolopaceus. Next base: position 115,523,138 of record JAOXNO010000024.1, read on the forward strand.
GAGTTGTTCTTTCTATCGTATCCACAGATGGAGGAAAACAGAGAAAATTTAGGCCCATGATTCTCAGCAAGACTTTGTGATACTGAAAGTGAAACACCTTCCATTTTGCTTAGCCCAGAGGCTGATTCTCAGACAGCCAAATTAGATAACGTGACTACAGCAGTTGGTGCATTTTAAATATCAGACATGTTTTTTCTTCACAAGCTGTAGGACTGTTAAATTTACTTCACAACATTTGTTCAAAACTCTGTGTTTAAAGTCCTTGTCATGTAAGTTAGCTGCTAAGAGCTCTTACATCATCCTCCACAGATAAGACTTAGACTTGTACCATAGTGGTTTCTCTTATCATCTCTCAGCATATGCGTGTGAGTGTGTCTGGAACATGGAAACTGTAAGAAATTCTCGGTGTTACTCACTTCTTGCCTGAGCTACACATAAAAAGTAGCACAATTCCGTAGATGTAACTTCAGCACATACCAAAAAACATATGTTAGTACCACAAAGGAAACAACTCAGGGCATCAGTATATAAAAAAAAAGTTTGTGAAAAATCAGTCAGAGAGTTGAGAAAAATGTTATTTGACGTGCTGAATCTCAGTGAATATCATATTGCTTTTACCTCACCTGCATATGGGAAACTCATATTCAGAAATAACTCAGCTTTCCCGGGACATGAACAACTAAGTTCATGTGTTCCAAGCTCTCCTTGAAGTCTGTATTGAGAAACGGGGTCATCCAGGTAGCATTTCATCTTACCTGTTACTTTTTCTATTTCACATCAATAGGGAAGCAGAATCTTTTAAAATTCCCCATGAAAGGAAGAAGGTTAATGCCTGGATTCCCTGCAAGAAGCCAAGCAGGATGCATGATGCTCCAGGGTTGCACTTCATGATGCAGAAGGTCTCTTCCAGCTACTGCTGGTGCCACGCTCAAAAACCACAGCTGGATATTGAGATCACAAAAGCTGCCTCTCTGGGGAGAGGGCTCTCAGAAATCTCTGACAATAAGGGCATTCCTTTTTAAATATTCATTGGCCCAGAGAGAGAAGGAGGAAAGAGAAAGTGTGTGCATGGATGGAGTTTTAACACCCGTCTCCTTGGTTGCAAGCAGAAATTAAATCTTGGAAAATATCCCAGAAAACACCTGAGAGTTTTGCCAAAATTATATATCCTCCTGTAAGAGACCTGGGGGTTCATATATTAGTATTTTCTGAGGAAAACCTAGGTTTTTTAGGAAATTCTCGCTCAGCTTTGGTTTGAATTACACTTTCTACAAGTGTTGCTGTGTTTGTAGGAAACTTTATTTAAATAGTGACACACAGTCATTATGGTGAAATTGAGCTTCAGGCAGGCAGAAAATCAAGGCTACCAGGATTAGTCATTGATATCCCGGAAACCATAAATTACCTTAATTTGACGGTATAAATTGCTTTGATATGATAGTAATTTGGCCAGCAGAGACAGGATGAAAAAACGGAGAGGAAGAAACTGCTACCAAACTGTTTCTATAGGTAGTAATTATTTACTCATCCAGTATTAGCTAAGGAAGTCTGTGCAAGCAAATGTTAAAATCAGTCCAGGGTAGGTCCAGAACTTTAATTTCTAGTAAAAGGAGGAACCCTTTATACAGGTTACAAAATGAAAAAAAAAGTGCAGCTGAATGTCTGGGTATGGTTCACCCTCTTGTGTTTCTAACCAGAATTGCAGTCCTATGGAGAAAATGACTTTTACTGGTCTAAAATAGGAAGGAAAGGTGGCAAGTGGGATCAGTCCTGCTCAGGGCTTGTGTATGTGACTCAAGACCCATGGGAGACCAGCACCCATCTTGAGGAGCAGCTGGAGGTCCAGTGAGAGACCCTAGTGCATCCTGCATGGCACTAGGATATATCAGGGGGCAGGATAGAGGGAAGGAGCTTCTCTGTTCAGTGAGAAGATGCTGTTCCAGATGTTTGCTGATTTTTTAGCACCTGTCAAAACTTATAAACTGTAAGCAAAGGTTTTCTGTTTCCTCTGTATCTACCTTTTTTTTAAAGTTAGAAATATAAGGATCAGATAGAAGCTATAACATGTTTAAAAAACCTAAATCCAAAGCTGTAAGATGATTCTGAAACACTGTTTTATCAGTATAATAATTCAGTATCTAAAGAGGCATGACTGTAATAAAGGCACTCACTAAATGGTTCAGAAAGTCCAATGCCAATGCCACTGACAATGCCACAACTGCTCTAAGTCCTCAGTTCTGGGTCAACGCAGATATACAGTCCTTTGAACTCATGCCCTGCATTGAAAAGGGCCTGGAAAGATATGAAATGAGAAATTTACTCAAGGAAGCGTACCACTAGAAGCAATACACAAACTAAGATGGCCCCTGTGACCACCTGCAGCAGTTTCAGCTAAGCCTCCCCCCCGGGCTGGTGGTTTGCCTGCGAACAGAGGTGGGAGAAGGCACATCTACAGCCTTCAGCTGAATTTAATCCTCTTGGAGGCATCCTAAAGGGGTGCACTGCTAGGAATTGGCACTAAAAGGGTTCCTGGGAAGTTCTGGAGAAAAACAGGTATTCTGGTGGGATTCCTGGGTACTTGGATCTGCTGTCTTTTTGATGTTGTTTTAGTTGGGTTTTGTTTGTTTTTGTTTTTGTTTTTGTTTTGGTTTTTTTTTATAGAAGCATTTTTTTTCTACATGCTGCAAGATGAATTCCAAGTGAGTGTGGGACTGACTTACTCATAGAGAGGGTGGGAAGGGATATGTGTACCTCTTTCTCTGCATGAATCCTTTTAAAAAGCTTCATATTTCATGACTGTTGGTGCCATATGAAAAAGAAGTTGTCATTTATCACCTGCATACACAGACATATCAGAAGCCTTGCGTTTAGGCCATAGAGTAAAAGTTGCAGATTTACCATGTGCCTCTTATTTTGGCCATACAAAAAAAAATAAATTCATCATTTCTTCCTTTGTCTTTCTGCCTCATCCCCACTCACATGAAGTATCAAAGAGCCTCAAAATGTCCGTAAAGAATTTTCCAAATGAAAAAAATTGCATTATAAATAACTTCATTGAAAAGCTCTGTTTGTGAACCAGTGGTAAATCACATCTTTATTAGCAGGAATACATTCCATTGATAATCAAAGAAAACATAACAGAAGAAAGTAAAGTGGCATTTAACATACTTTGCAAAAAACCTGAAGTCTTTCAAAAGTGTGTTTTCCATTCAAAAGTAATGAATCAGTGGAAGTTCCACTGCAAGGAAAACCACAAAGTAACCCATTAGTAGCTTAAGCATAATTTCTACAAAGTCTAAATAACATCAGAGGTTATTCTGAGCTACTAGACTTATTTAGGACTGAAATAATGGTGAGATTTCAGAAAAAAGTTCAGTAGGTCAATCTGAGCCAATGCACTGAGAGTGAATACACATCACAGTGAGGTCTACTCTTTCCTAGTCAGTCTCACAGCAGCTATAATCACATCCACCAGGACATTATATGATTTGAGTGGTGCATCTACAGGTAGCAGGACACTTCTCCCTCACCAATGAATGGTTACAGCCAAACAAGATTTTCAGATTTCTGCAGTTTCCAAAGAAGTCTTGATGCTTGCAAGGATTGGCTAAAATGTAAGAGAGAGAAACAAAACCATGAAGTATTAATTGAAAACCAAGTCCTGGTCTGACACATTTGCATTTTCCAAAAATTCCAAATTTTCATGTCTATATAATCTTTGCACTTTTGCTCTGCTGTTAAATTAAAGAAAACGGAATGCAGGTATCTTACAGGTCTCATCTATTTGTATGCTGTGACTTGCTCTACATGGAAACCTGCAGAACCCAGGGGCCTGTACGGACCTTCACGTATGTATATGTATGGCTGCGGGAAACCTGACTTTCTGTTCCTGCCCTTGGATGTACATCAAGACATTTTTGTCTTGCGCTTTCCAGAAGAGGGCAGCAGAAGACTGACGGCGTGATAACGCACCTATTGCCCAACAGCAACCCCTTATCACAGGGTGGTTGAAGTTGGAAGGGACCACTGGAAGTCCGCTGGTCCAACCCCCCTGCTCAGGATTGCGCCTGTTCTGGTGGGAGCATTTAATCACTGTTATTTCTGGGGGAAAATGAAGGGGGCGGTTCTAGGACCATTTGTCCAGTTTAGCAAGAAGTAGCTACACAAAAATAAAATGATAAAGAAGCAATGATGTTATGGAAGGTAACACAATGTTTGTTGTAAGTAGGAGAATACATTCACTTACTGCAGAGCCCTCTGTCACAGTGACCGGGACAGTCTGCGCATTTTGGTCCGCTTCTGTAAGGTGTCGCAATTTGCACTGCTTTATTTCCTCTGAAATTTGAAATAAATGCAACACAAAACAAGATCAAAGTACAGCTCTGAGCCATTAACAGGAGTTTATGTTATTTATCACAATGAAAGGCATCCAGAAGTTTTTGGATAAAATCACTTTCATGGACAGTCATGTTTTAGTTTCAGATATTCATAGAATATTCGAACTTTGATTTTAAGTAAGAGGGGAAATAAGGTTCAGAGAAAGAAAATTAATTGATTATTTGTATTATATAACATTATTAATTTAAAAAGAACTTCTGTGCTTCCTAGTTCTGCTTTTCTAATGGCTTTTAAGTGATCGTGGCCTATAAGGAATAAACTCACAGATCTTTATCCCTGTGAATATTCATTTGCTGTTGGCTTTCACTTTGCATCTGACTTTCTTGTCTGTGGTCAAAGGTATAGGATGACTTGAGCATGATGCCTGACTCTGACAGAGACAGACCTTTCTTTGTTCATATGCTAAAATTTCCCTAATATATGATTCAATGGGAAATAATAAAACAAATATGGCTATTTAACCTGATGTTAAACCCACAACTCACATCAGTATTTTCAAAATTATAAGTGGTTAAAATGAACTGTAATCATTTTGTCCTACACATGACCAATGGACTGCAGGAGTTTTTTAAAACATAACCGGGATTACATCTTAAATGAGTAAAAAGGCGGTACATACGGAGGACAGTATCGGCAAACATAAAAGTAGTTGAACTGGTTCTTAGGACAGTAGGCAACTGCACATCCAAGCAGGTAGCTGTTGTACCAGATCATCTGTAGAACAAAAAATAAACACATTATTTCAGAGTCAGGTTTTACTGAATTCTGATCAAAGAGCTCACAAAACATCAGAACCAGAAGATAATTTTTTTTGGTTTTGTTTGTCTGTTTGTTGGTTTTTTTTTCTATTTAGCTTTTAAGTTTACAGTTTAGCTGTCAGAAAGAATAAATAGAAAAATTAGTTAACCATGTCCTCCAGTTTCCAAATGTTTTTGAACACATTTCCTGGCAGGGCACTAAAGTTTGAAGTCAAATATTTTCATCACAGATATTTTGCTTTGACATTTCTTAATTGGGTATTTCAACATCTATATAGAAAACATTTATTTCTAAATTAAAGGTATTGAATTTTTTTTTCCTACAGAGTAATATTTATTTTCTAGAGAGTTCTTCCAAAATACTGGTTCCATTGCTTCAGAATTAGATGAAAAAGAGTTTTAATTTATCATTTGTCTTTGGATCAGAGTATGAATGATAGAAAATGGTTTGATGACAGTGACTTTTTCTTTTTTTTCTGATGATAAATCTCTCTCAACTGCCCTAAGTGTACTCCTGTAATTCAAGCATGTCATTGCAGTTTGTCTCCATACCTGAGTATAGCTCTCGATATTGACGTTTTTCGAAGTTGCTCCAAATCCATACTTGAAATTGGAGGACTGACTGTACCAGACTTGAATGGCTTCAGCCCATGTTCTTGGGTAAGATGACAGCAATACATTCTCACCACAGGTGACACCTGAAGTAGAAGTAAGGTGATTTTATTACTTAGGAGAGAAGCAAACTTTAGGGTGGGAGGTAGGGCAGAGAGGGTGTAGTTACATCCTAAAACAATCTCTACCATGCCAACCTATTTGCCCTGTGATTTTAAGAAGAGGGAAGTACACCTGAGCCCATGAAAGCTGCAGGGAATGTTACTCTGCTTTTGGCAAGCTTTCAGTCACTTATTTGACTGCAAAATGTTACACAAAGTTGTCTGTGCTCAGTCATACCAACATGGTCATCTACCGTGCTGTCTCGCCTCCAGCAGGAGCCAAAAGTAGACACTTAAAGAAAATTACAAAAACAGGGCAAGTACATAACATCCCTCTTGCTCAAGTTCCAACAATTTGTCTTTCAGCATATTTATCTGACAAAGTAGATGGTTTTGTGTTTGATCATCCTAAAAAGATATTCTACAACAGATTAAAAGTTATCCTTCTTTCTAGTTCACATGCATAGGCGTCATCTGCAAACTGTCATTAACTGATCATAACCGTGACGACCATATTTGTCACGTACCATTAAAGACTCTCTGTTCTCTCGGACTGATTTTCATCCCACACTTATTTGCCCATTTCTGAGCACCGTTGGCAGCTTTATCGCTCCACACCTGAAAGACGCAAAGGAAGAAGTGTCCACAACACAGATAAGTTAGTGCAGTCCGTGAGAATTTAAAAAAAAAATGGGGAGATACTTGGGTTTGTGCACTGAGTGCTCCCGTGGTCCTCAACAGAAAGCAGAGGAGTTTGTGCCAGTTTACACTACTGGGGCCTGGGCAGCACATTTCTTCAGCTCTTAAAGGTTGCACAGCAGGTTATTCTGCACAGTGTCATGCAGTCCTCATCTCCAGATGGTCCTGATTAATAGGAATTTTATAACATACTGTTGCTTTCTTTTGGCTTTGTGTCTGATTGAACTTTGCAGGGTGCAGCACACTAAATAATATAAAACTGATTTTCAGCCCCGGTGCAGCTGAGATGTAGTGATAGACACCAGGTGGGCTTTGAACTTGGGGAATGTTTGCAAGTCTCACATGCAGACTTAACTGAAAAGCATGGACCATCTCATTTCCTCATGGGACAGGGATAATAAAGAACATCGGGGTGACAGGGATGGGAGCAGTGATGGGCAAAGTAAGGTCAGCTGAGGACAAATGGCTAAGCAGATCTAGGGGTTCTTTTTCGACCCCTCCCCAAAATGTGCAATTCAGAAGCATGCTGCTGCTTGTGCTCCTGCTCCACTTTCACTTTACATACTCTTTGCTTTGTCCCAGGCACGTGTTTCTCTTTTTCTAAGGGAGCTGCTTATCCCACAGTCTAAGGAGTGCTATCCATAATCCAAAGGCCATCACTGCATTTTGTACCTTATCCCCAGTTTAAATGCTCTCCCTGAAAAGGCTTGCTGTTGCTGTCTACTGCAGTGAACAAACATAAGGCAAGAGGTTGTGATTCACTGTGCAGGCTCTGTTAATGTAGATTTGACAGAGATAAATAGATGTGTTTGGGGCAAACCTGTGTTCATTGTTCTTGTAGACAAATAACCCTAGGCATGGAATGGTTCCTATGTTGCTTAATTGAGTTTTTCTAAGTGGAGAAACTAAGACATGTTGGTTAAGGGAGAGGTTTCGAACAACACTTATGGCCCATCCAGAGACCTTTGCAATGCTTTTATGATTGCTGGAAGCATCAAAGTGTGCAAAAATGAGCATTAAGCCTGCAGAAACAAAGGGATAATATTCTGATTTTTTTCACCTCAGTTCCAGAGCACCTTTCCTGCCCTCTCTGTTCACTGAGTATGGGTTGTTTAAGAAGGCTATAATCCTCTGCTAATGATGTAGAAAGTAGGCTAGTTGCAATGCATGGCTTACCATCTTCAGCATGTTCCTGGATGTGGGAAATACAGATCTCCGTATTTCATTGTGTTGGTCAAGGATCAGTTTTTCGTTGTGAAAAGAGAAATCGCCCATTTGTTTATATGGAAAATTTTTGCTATACTGAAAAAGCTGGAAAACAATAAAAATGAAGGTTTCAGTTCTCAGAAGTTTAATAAGTGAGATAAATTATGAGCTTCTTGTTAAAGTAAAACTTCTTGGAAATTCCCAACTTTCCTATATGGGTTTTTCTATTCTTACAAATGCTGATTTTTTTTTTTTCTTCCTTCGTTCATTTGAACTGCATTTTTCATTCAGAGATGTGGCTCTAAATGAAATTTGTAGGTAGGAATTCTACCTTCAGATGTCTCCACACCAAACATGGAGAAAGCTTAGCTCTGGACCCAAATCTCAAGATGGAATTTCACCTCTTGTGTGCACTAAAAAGGTCCCTAGCTCAAGTCAGCTGTAAGCTTTGGAAGTTTGTGAGCCTGGATCAGAAATTAAGGCTGTTTGCAGGCCATATTCTGAAATACCTAAGGTCAAGAAAACAATGAAGGATTTAGATTGTCTTATACATAATGTTCTCAGGTCATGAATCCTTGCAGAGAAAAAGAGTTGCAATGCTTACATTGGAAAACAAAACATCCCTTGGGAAAATATTCTTCCCACTTAATATCTGAAAATGAGACATCTCAATCTAAGATAGACACCTTCACTCTCTTTGTCATTACTGGAGAGGGCAGAGGTAGCTCAGCCCACAAAATGTGAGCTCCTTTTTAGGACTGGAAAAACCATTCCCTTCAAGTACCTCTTTCTCCTTCCTTTGTAGAGAGTGCCTGGCAGAGATCTGGACAATTAATGCTTTCATGCTTGAATCAGTGAGATTACTTCCACCATTGGTGTGGTGGTCTCTTTTCTAGGCACTGCTTCACCTTATTTAATTTTGCATAGCTATACTATAGATGTAAATATCTAGAAGTCATTCAGTTTACCTTTATGGCCAATGAGAAAAGTGTAAAATGAGAGAGACTAAATTATGAAATGTTCAAGAAATAGGAATGAATCCCACTGATTTGACTTCAGAGCTCAATTCTAGGTTTTAAAGTCTGCAGTCAGTGGCTTAAAACAGCACCTAATGCCATTGGAAATGCGCAGACAGTCCTACCTAGCCTCAGATTGTTGCTCCAGAAAGGTATAGCTGTCAGTACAAGTGCCCGTGAATAGCTCCGATACTCTGGAGAGTCTCAAGCTGAACTAAGACATTTCTGTTTGGGCAGCTGAATGTACCCCACAAAGTGTCATAGGTCTTGTTTAGCTTAAGACACTTACCGTGGTAGAAATAAAATCTCAGCCAGTTATTTTAGGCTGCTGCTATATTCAGGTAAAGAAAACGATCAGCTTAGGACATAATTCACTTGAGACTTATTGAAGAAAGAGATGATTGGCATCCCTGAAGTACTTCTTTTCATTCCTTATTAAGTAAATCTTGATGAATAGCTCACATTCAAATGTCTGCGTAGTACATACCTACATCTTACAAGATTAACTCTCTCTAAGGAGAGGTGAAGACTAGATTTCTGATACTCAGCTAAACTATTTTAGAATAGCTTCAGTTCATACTTTTTGGGGGAAAATGTATTTTTAAAATTATTCTTGTGAAGAGAAGAATATTTTGATAGGCAGAAGAAATATTTTAATGCAAAGATCTGAAAAAACCAAGAGTTCTTTCTTGTGTTATATTGACATGTTAACAATAGTTTCAACCCTGTATTTTAAAGCTCTAGAGATCACTAGACCAGACTATGACATGTCAGATATCTATACAATATGCTCAGATATGGCTGTTTTGCATAAATGAATGCTCCTACCTCTCCATCAGATTGGTGTAGCAAAGCCGCCAGGAAAACGATTGCAGTCAGTAGATCCATCTCTACAGAGGAAAAAAAACCAAAAACCACAAACAAACCCCAAAATTCATTAATGTCTGTTGCATAAAGTTTGTAGTGTAATGTCATATGTGAGCAAGATACAAAAATGTTGCAAAGTGAAGCCTGCCATACAGAAGGTTACTTTAGTTGGAACCTAATACAGTGGAATGTGCTAATGAGTGTGTGGTGGTGTATGGGCACCACTGTCTCCTTCGGAGAGAAAGCTGCACCTTGCATTGAAGAAGGGACTGTAAGCAGCATAAAGTTGTGTGTTTCTTGTAACAGATGGATCAACCCCCTCTTGAATTTGCAACACTTCCTTCATCTTTGCCTCCTTCTATAAAAAAAGTTCATTAATTTGTTCGGTAGGGTCACATCAGTGTCCTGCTCAAGCAAACATCATCCATAATGGGAACGGGAATTTTTTAGTGGAGCACTTAACACATCAACTGTTGTCTCCATTCCTTTCCTGCTCCCCTTTTTCCTTGTCAAATCAGCATTATAATGACTCCAGTAAATGGCAAGTCACCCTGAAGTTATACCTTACACCTTCATGAAACAATGTTGCTATTGCCCTCTTGCTGTTAAGATGTGTTATAGAAACAAACACCACAGTGTGTACACACTCTGAAACCTCTCATATTCATGGGATATTTTTTTCTACATGTCATAAGAAGCAATGGTTACATATCTTCGTATTATTGAGGATATACAGGAAATGATGTCTTTTTAATGGGTAAAGAGTAAAGATGTGGCAAAATCCTAAGGAAAAGTAACTTCGAGCTCAATGGATTATTTTAAAACAGACTGAAGCAAGCAAGGAAAATAGATCTAATGAAAAACATCAAACATAATAAACCTTAGAGCTGGCCTTGGAGTAAATGTATTTGGCTTTACTTTCAAAGTCAAAAGACGACAGTTCCCAGATGCAGTTATCCTTCCATGTCAATAGTATTCAATCCACTAAACCTCTTCTATGCTTCTCAAAGACAAATGCTAGCAATGCACTTTTAGGTAGCTCTGCTTCAAAACTGGAATTTCATGCAAATTTGATTGAATGTAAAAAAAAATTATAGCTATAGCTAAAAAGCTAGAAATAAAGTTCTATTTGAAAAATACAATCCAGGCTTTTCGTGTGTAGTCCTGGTGCTTCACTTGTCAGTGGAGGCTTTTTCCTGCCAGCTGATAAAGCTTTTGGGGCATATCAGCTTTGAAAGTTTGTAAGGGTGGGAATATTTGTCTTTTCAGTTACTTTGATATAAGTTTTTTCTACCTTCTCTGAGTTTACATCGTTAACGTTTATTTTGTAAAAAGAATATTAATTCAACATTAAGAAAATGCAACCAGCTTACTGCATGCTGTAAGATATAATAAACATTTTAGTACTGTAGACACCTGAAAGCTTGGACAGACAGTTAACATTTCTAGATTGCAAAATTCTGAGTTCAGCTGTACTCGTATATCCCAATACGCAAGTGAAATAAATTCAACATAAAAATAACTCAAATGACATTAGAAAAGCATTTTCCATGATTGACCACCCTCTGCAAAATGGATTCATTTATGTTCACATCTAAAGAATGAAGTAAGTAAGTAAAAGTGTTACCTTTTGATCTAAAAAAAATATAGGAATTAAACTTCATTGAAGCCATCTCTCACTCACACAGAAGGAAGGTTTGCTTTCTAAGTAGAAGATACTTTCTAAGTAGAAGATATTTTTAAATTCTTCCTCTGGGTTTATTATAAGCAAACCTTTTCTTTTACATTGGTACAACTTAAGATACTAACTACATTAGCCTTTGTAGCACAGTGCCCAATCGATCCAGACCAAGTGACTCTATGGATAAAATCTATAATACTGAAATTAAATTCATTACCTCTGTCCAGCCAGAATCCTTTTGTACCTTAGGAAGAGTGGCAGGAGTGATAGGCACTCCTCACTCTAGGGTTGTATATATATGTGTGCGTTCTCTTCGCTTTCCTTATCAATATTTATTGCCAATAAATGACATCAGCTTTGGGGCTGCACATTTTAGAAGAAAGAACTTTTCTTAAAGAACAGGTGACTGAAAATGAACCAATCCAACTGCATCGTTCTGGCTTTTTTTTGCTTGTCTCCAGGGCAAGGGAGAGAGAAGATAAAGGGCCTGTCATTTCGCAGGACTTTGACTTTGCCAAAATACTTGCAGTTTGATCAGCAAGCTGCAGTGCTGGTGTTGTGTTCACAAAATGAAGGCTCAAGTTTAGGGGGAGGTTGCTTCACAATTGTCTTTTCTGGCTCTGGCAAACGAGTGGAATAAGTGTTTTGTGGCAGAGACGTAAGTCAGCAACTCACTTCATAGCCATGCTCAGAAAGACCTGCACACAGGACAACACAGTGATATTTTTCTTCCAAGTAGGTGCCTGAACTTCCATTTGTTAAATAAAATTTGTATCGCATTAGCTCACTGAGGCCAAAAAGCTGTGGCACTCTTGCACGCACAATTCACCCCTTGTGTTGCTCAAGAGTAACCTACTTGCAGAATGGCTACAGACGTGCACATTTTCCCCCTTCAGCTTGAAGAGATGTGTGGATTGTGTGTGCTTTTTTGCTCTAGTGCAGCATTGCCCAGTTCACCTTTCTTTTTTGCAGAATCTTTGCTTTCACTTATTTGCAAGGCAATATCACAAAGTCACCTTTCACAGGTCTCCATGCTCAGCTCTGCTTTATTTAAACCCAACCTGTCTTGCTTCCTTCCGTGCTGCCTGTTGGCTTTCAGAAGGCATAAAGCACCTGCACATCTCATTCTTTCCTTGCAGTTCCCTTCCTCATCCTTGCTTTTGCTGTGATTCCTTGTATACTGAGGACCATTTTTGTTATGCTGGGTCGAGGTTTCTGTCCACAGTACAGGCCAATATTGTTTCATTGTTTCCCATTTTCTGCAGTATTTCTGCAGTTACATGCTGTTGCCAGCATTTTGATATCGGATTATAATTCCTCTCTAACACAGCTGCTTTTGTTCTTTATTTGTATAGCGGGCAGCACTACGGGAAGTCGCTTGTGATAAGGTCTCCCATATCCTTCCATGTTCTGAGATAAGGGCAAGGGTGCTTTTTTTATCTGAAACGCTTGTGACAACTTTGATGAGACCAGGGTTATCACCATCAGAAAGCCTAATAAAGGGCCTACCATCGTTATTGAGGCTGCATCTCTATTGATTGTGAGGGGAGGCAGTCTAGCATCTCCAGATACCCAGTGCCCTGGGAGTTAGTTCCATTATTTTACCCCATCTGCTGTACTCAGTAATTTTCATTAATTTGCCACAGTCACGTGAGCTTTATTTGTATTGTTAAAATGAAATAATACTCCTGTAAGTATTTCTTTAAAGCTCGCCACACCTGTTTAAATAGTGAAATCCATTTGTTCTATAAAGAATGTGTGTCAGATATGCTACGATTCATGGTCTATGGGCAAAATAATTGGGAAGAAAACAAAGATTAAGAAAACTGACATCCGGGACCATGGTACAAAGAGCAATTGAGCATATCGATTCCCACTTCCTTATGTGGATTACCTGAAGGGGTGGAGTAATTTTATTTTTTAAAAAAAATTAAAAATTAATTCCACAGGGTTTTGCAAGTGTTTGTATTTTTTAAAGATAAATCTATGTAAAGTTCTTTAGAAAAAAAAAAGAGCTAGAGTGATTTGACTGTGGAAGTTCTTCTTCCAGCCCTTATATAAATCTGAACTACAAGACTTCGATTTGAGCTCGTGATGAAGGCAAAATTCCAGTTTCTTCAGGTCTTCAGTTCCACCGAAGTTAATGACAACTTAACTAGTGCCTTTGATTAAAATTCGTGTTCTTCTGTGTGGTTCAGGCTTTGCATAGATCTTTTTCTTAGCTGTATAAAACACCTGGCAGACCTGATCCTTTCAGCTAACTTTGTTTTGCAAAAAGGAACATTATTAATTTCGTCCACACAACCCAACTCACCTTCCACTCTGGATTATTCTCAGGGAGATAACCAATAGGGTAACAGTGCAAACATTTACTGTCAGATGGGGGTAGGTGCCATGCAAAAAGAGCTAGCCCAGGCAAAGGCAAGGCACATGAACGCAGAAGCTACGAGTTTCTTAGGACGCTATTGGACTACCAGCGTTTAGATACTGGGTGTAGGTGACTTGCAAATTGGAAATTTTGACTATAGCACCGTTATAAAACCGCACTATTGCTTTTGAACTGGAGGAGGCATGTGTTCAGCCAGCATGGATGGCAGGTAGATTGAATCCACCCTCCGCAGAGAAACACACCATCCAACATCTGCTTTCAACCTTCAGAAAGCAAAGCTACTCACCACAGCTTTTCTCTTCCATCTTTCAGTCCAATCAGATGTGTTGATTAGACTGCTGCCCACTGTGGCCCAGCTCTGGTCTTTATGGGTTGAAATGGTCTTTAAGGGTTGAAATTTGCTTTCACATTACAAAGGAAAGCATTTCAGGCACCATTGCTGAGTTTAACTCTCTGCTGAACATGGCTTAATCAGAGATGCAGCAGAGAGGGATGAGTAACATCTGAGGAAGACCCAAACCATCTCCTACTACCTAGATTTGAAGACATCGCTCCGTCCTGAGATTGTTTTTGGTCTTGTCTTTCTAGTGGCTGCTACCGAGCTTTGTGTGCTTATATACATAATATAATGTGACTGACTTGTAAGTTTAAAACTACTGTGAATAAATATTGTTCGAGTTATTTGCTCTCTGGCCAGTAGCAAGGAAATTCTCAACAACTGAGGCTGTAGACTAAGCACACACATAACTGTGTCTGCCTGTGCTTACCCGAGGGAGTGTTATTTCAGTGACAGCTCCAGTTTACATGGTTAATGACTTCAGCCGTAACTATCTCCATGTAAAACAAGCAATATGGACTACTAAAGTTTTTAATGAATGCCTTTTTGTTTGCTAAATATATTTGGTGGGGAAAAGTGTCTCTCTAATCTAACAATAGTGATGAAAATGTGGGGACTTTTGCCATGAATTCTTTAAAAAAGTGTTATCCCTAAATTCATTCCATGTATAAACATTTTAGCTTTCTCATGCACTTGACATAAGAGTATACCAGAGATAAGGTAGATGACACAGAAAGAAGGTTGGTCTTCTTGTAACAGTGTCCAGTTAGTAGAAAATATCTTGAACTTTCTGAGACTAAAAATCATATTAAAATGTAGAAGAAGACAGGAAAATTAAATTTGCAAGTCAATGAGTCCTTCATGGACCATTCTATTGTGCTGGTTGCAGTAAGCAAATGAGAAACACCTGAAGCAGGCAAAAGAAGTATTAAGATAATAATTTAAAATCATGGTATCCCATCACATAGAATCGTTTGGAAATTATATTCCTGACTAGTTGCAATTTGACTCATAAAAATTACTGAACTAACTTCAGTTGGCCACAGCCAAGCTGTTTGTGGAGCTTTGTCTCACCTATTTTGCAATATCATAGGAGTTATAACACTCTGAAATGGGAAAATACTTGATAAAAGATGTATGTAACCTATATAACCAGAGGGCATATTACATACTCATTCACAGCATATCTTGACTGAGAGGGTTTTCCACATACTTTGCTGAATCTGAGCCATTCCACAGTCTGACATGCAGGAACCATAGGAATAGATGGGAAAACAGGCAAGAGAGAATATTTAATTGCATGAAAAAGGCCCTGAGAAAAAGCAATGTAAAGGGATGCATAGATTTCAGGTTTCTGCATCCTGTAATGTTTTTCCCCTTTAGAGAGACATGATCTGATAGAAAATGTACACACAGCCCAGGAAGCAGAACCTGGAACACCCTGTTCTGTAATGAACCACAGAAAAAAAAAAATTCCTGACAGATACTGATACACGTCTTTTACAAGTTTCTGATATTGGAAAGTGTCCAGTTATTAACACTAGTATTGACGATATCTAAGCATACATGCTTACGTTAGTGCTTTCCTATGATCAAGGCGGGGAAAAGCAAACACCTGTTTCTTCATAAATGAATGAATAGACTCTTTTGAAAGAAGTCATAAAATATAGCTGTGTCTAACTAAAAGAGTGTTTCTACATCCGAGCTTGTTATCCCAACAGTGGGAAGGAGTTCTTCTGGGTCATTGGAGACCTAAGTCTAAATGCAGCAGGTTATATGGAAGCCCTTGGGACCATGTCATATAAAACAAGATGTCTAAGACACCCTTGCAGTTCTAAAGATGTTACAAAGGACATATGGAAGACCTGCACCCTTCCAAATTTTATCTGGAGTCCTGGCAGGATACTCTGGGGCATCTCAGCAGGTTCTCAACACCCAACTGAATTAAGCACTTAATGAGACAATAAGGGGTGTCTTGGGAGACACTTGTCTCATGCTAAAATGTCTACATTTCATCAGGTCTGTTGCATCTCAGGTTCTTTTGTCTTCATTGGTGTAGCTCCACCAAGGAGAGGAACCCAGAGTAGCCTTTTGGACAAGCTAACCTTGTAGATTCAGATGAATCTCCAGGTGAAAAGCAGACGAGATCAGGAACACTCAAGGCATCCCTGTTTTTTAAGTGTGTATTCCTGTACAGTTTATTTCATGGCTTCATATTGTTGTTATAATTCCATGTACTCTTTGTAGTCTTTTAATAACTAAGGCAGAATTCAACATACTAAACTTTATATGCCTATAGAGTAGCTGCCCTCCTCTAAAATTAGTTCACTTTATAGTTACTGGAGAAAAGTACTGCTTTGGAGATGTGATGTGCATTGCCCTGAATGACTCACCCTAAACAAGACCACATAAATCTGGGATTAAAAACATGTATTTTTGGTCAACTAATGATAAAAGGAATTTGGAGCAAATAGTCTGCCTTATAGATATTTCAGTCCAGGATAAGTGAATCTCACCTCCTACTCTTCAGCAATGGAGTGTAACGGACTGGAAATATCTGTTATCTATGAGGAAGTTTAGTTTGGACCAGACATCCCAAAATGGATCTGTAAAAAGGAAAAAAACATCCAAACCCGAACTTGCAGCAGCCACAAATTGTTTTAGAAACATAGTAAATAAATATTCCCATCCTGTTTTCCTTGTGTGACTGATGTCTCATAAATCACGTCTATACTAATAAATTAATCTTCCTCAGAACAATTGTCTTCAGAGATGTGGGCTTTGCTTCACCCACCATTCCAAATTCAAGTGTGTTTACTGACCATGTCTAGTTTAAACTGCCATCATTGTCCTGTGTTCTGACATTCTGTGGTATTTTATTGATATTGAAACTGGAATAGGGACTACCTTTCTATCTGGTTTACCTGGCACACGTTTGGACATGGTAGAACCTTAATACAAAACATAATAAGCAGGAATTCCTGAGGAGAAGGGGAAAGAAATGAGATGTCAAAAGAGAACTATACAAAAAGAAGCTACAAGTACACTCAGAACAAGGTCAGCTACAAAACAGGGCAATTGCAGGGCATAGCAACTGTTGAATTTACATCCACGTGCAGTTATGCTTTGTGGAGAAGGTCTGACAGTGAGCTGCTCAGCTGGTTGGAGCTAAATGCTCCTCTATTGTATCCATTGACTGCACAATCAAACAAGAAATTTAGCAATCAGCTCCTAGAACAGCAGACACGCTTTTCTCTTCACGTCCACTGCTGGCAAGGAGAAGCTACCACAAAAAGTACCTGGGTATGCAACCTGCAGAATCAAAAATAAATAGGCGGTGACTCTCTTTTCGTGTCCTCAGCTCTTAACAGCTCAATACCTTGGGCTACTGTCTTGCTTACATTTAGGATTTTGGGGATGGGAATCCTATCCCTCATTGCATCAGTACAGCTGCAGACCACTGGGAGAGATCAATTTTGTGGTAACACCTGTGGATGTGGATTTGCAGAAGCTGCAGCTGTGGGCAGAGAGGAAATGGGTAGGGTGAGGAACATAGAGCTAGCAGCTCATAAAACCCAAAGCAAAAGGGCAGAAGTCTACAATCGGCACTATGTGAACAGGGCAGCAATAGCCCAGGCCTTTCATTGCAGGTTGAAGCTCTTCCAGGTTTGATTTCTTACCCATCCAGCTCAAACTAAGCAATCAAATGTGCTTGCTGAGCAAGTACAAATAGGAAAACTGTGTCCTAGAGGGGGAGAACACATCGGCTGTGAGTCAACCTAGAGCTGAAAAAAAATCTCTGGTGTTGGAAGCAGCAGGTCTTTCGCATCCTACCTCTGACACCAAAGATGAAGACAAGATATCGAGAGTATTCCACTTTTTAATGTCATCTTGGGTTATGAAGTCAGCTAGGCTGACATTCACTGATCCTTAGGAGAACAGAGTCTACAGAGAAGGGGTAGATAGTGCTCTTGACATGATCCTCTTTTTAATGTCACCTTTGCAAGCTGTAGCAAGCTGTAACAAACTGTCTCTCAACGTAGATGACTCATGAACTGCATACTAGCTTCTGAGGAGAAGGAATATCTTCTCTGGGTGGTCTAACCTAAAGAAATTACTGCTCTGGTATGTGACTGGATTGCTTTGAACCTGTGAGCTTTTAGTCCTGTGGAAAAATGCAAGAAAAGAATTTTTGAAAATGGGCAAGATGACTTTCCACTCAGATAGAGCAGAACTGTTGTTTGACTGCTGACGTAGCTACAAACCAGTTTCTCAGAGTGGGAAGGCTCCAGTGGGTCCACAACCATGAACAAAAGTTTTACTGGTTCTGTCACAGAATGTTCAGCTGTAGGAGTAGGAGAGGGTTTCTTTTGTATTCTTGTTTGGAAAATTGTGAGCTAGCTGAAGAGCACTGTTTTAGTTATCCTGAAACTGCTGGGAGTTTTGATCACACCTGACAATAAGTTTTGCCTGGAAGTAATTTTTCAGAGCTGGATAAGCACTGTTCCTTTCTCCTATTGGCATGGGATTAAAACATCCAATCAGGCTAAATGAAATCCAGTTTAATTCCCTCTGTTTTAATAGGGAAGACATAACAGCTCTTAACAGAGGTCCTCAAAAGGGGGTTGTACATTATTTTGAGGAAGCTACTCTCCCCTTTTGATGTCAACTCTGCAGCCTCATGGTTAAGATACTCCCCTAGGAAGCAGTGTAAATGTATTCCAGCATTGCTTTAGAAATTTCAAACCCTGAGCAGATATAGGTACCCAGAGTGGCTGTCAATGCCATGTTGGCCTGTTTTTCTATTCCAGAAGGGTATGGGTCTCTCAAAAACCACCTGTCAGCCCTACACAGAGATACTATAGCACCTGATCAGCTTATATGGCTTTAGACACTTACATTTGGGCGTCCTAGCCACTTCAAGATGTCATTGGGAAGAGGGAGGAGAGGACACTCCAAATCCCTGGTGACATGAGGATTAGGGCGCTCTTCTAAGAGGGACATGTTCTTCAGGACAGACAGGAGAGGCATCCATCTAATTTCCTACACAGTGGGTGAAGTATTTTATTCATGCAACTGCTAACTGTGAAGGAGATGGAGATCTAAGCACTCTTCCACTTACCTTTATCTCTAATTTTCACATAAATGTCCTGAATTAAGCACCTTGTCCCCGACTGAATTAGGTGATCTAGTCTGACTTTTTTTTTTTTTCCTAATGTGTTGAAGAAAATGAGAAACAAATGGTCTTATTTATTTATTTCAAACTAGGTCCCTGCTTGAGCTTCAGGAAAAGAGACCCAGAAGAGTAACAATTTTTTTAATCATCTTTACAGGATCAAACACTTCATTTCCAAACTTTAAATCTTAGTTTTAAATTTGTCTCTCTTAAAGAGAGTCTTCAATAGACATTTCTATGTTTTATTTAGGTTTTGCAGTCACCGTTTGACACTGCAATTAACAGATAAAGGTATTTTCTCATTATAGATCCTTGTGTTCTTCTTCAATAATGATTCGCATTCATATTTCTCTTTGAGAATCCTTTATTGTAGTACAACCATGGACAGCTTTCAGTTCATCTGTAGTGGGAGAGGTTTGGGAATAGGATTGTTGTGAACATTTGTAAAGGTGTGGTAGGAGAAAGGAAGAGTCTCTATCCAGATCTGAAAAATAACTTCCAGCCATTTATTTTAAGCACTTTGTCAAAGAACCATCACATAATCTTGGAGAAACAACGCATTGGATGCAAAATATAGAGAATGTCTATGACTGGGTTTTGGGAGCACTTAAGAGCAGCTATGGAAGCTGGATTGTGACTTTTCCAGTCTTCTTGTTTCAAGTGCAATTTAGATTCTAACACTGTAATTTAAAGCATAAATCTTAAAGCTTTAACTTTAATTTTTTGTTTGTTTGGTTGGGTTTTTTTGTTTGGGTTTTTTTGGGGGCGTTTTGGTTGTTGTTTTTTGTTCTAGCTTGTTGATTTTTTCACTTTTTCTTATTTGTCCTCTATTTTTTAAGGATTGTTAATTTATGAAGGAGAAATATTGATTTATGGATCATCTCTTTTTGAAATTTGCACTGCAGTGTATGGGCCACCAAGAACTCTGTCTTTGATTATTATTATATTGTATGTTGTATTTTATCCTGACCATCTATTCATGTTGGTCTGGTTACTCCTTCCCCCTCAAAAAGGAAGAATAAATAAATCCCTTAGTTCTAGTTACTCAGACTGCTTCCTGCTCTCTTTTTTCTGAATATTATCAGCCTCACAATCACCTTGAGAAGCTGAGGAAGATCTTTCAAGAAAGAAGTCACTTTGTTGCTTACTG
This sequence comes from Limnodromus scolopaceus, assembly GCA_028565335.1. Taxonomy (NCBI): domain Eukaryota; kingdom Metazoa; phylum Chordata; class Aves; order Charadriiformes; family Scolopacidae; genus Limnodromus; species Limnodromus scolopaceus. The sequence continues at coordinate 115,543,528 of JAOXNO010000024.1, forward strand.
CAGCCATGTAATATTTTAAGTTATCATGCCCAGCCTAACTTAGCCCAGAATAAAGTTGAACTCACACATTCCTGTTCTGAAAAACTGTGCCAGGATTCTCCAGAAAGTGCAGTATAGTTATTATGTACTGAGTCATCTCTGTAGTAATATTTACATAATGATATATTAAAAAATTCTTTGTAATATTTGTACATCAATTTAGGACTCACTGGTGATGAACGGAGTGAAATAATTAACTTACAGGCCTTGCTAACAGGAAAGTGATTAAGACATCCCAGAACAAAACATGCCTTTTTTTGATGTCTCATCCATTTTAAGGCTTGCTATCCTCCGTTTTGCATTCATATACTTTGTTATTCTGTTGTCTCATCTTTTATTGGCTCAGATAATATTTCCAATTTATCAACTCCTTTTTTTTTGGAACTCCAGTCCCATCCCCTACATAACAGGGAACCTCAATCAGCTTCAGTTATAATTTTTTTTTAGAATTGAACTCCGTGTTCAACTGCAGACGTAAGCAATGAAAATAGTGATTGGCTCACGCAGTACGGGAGCCCTCACGGCCTTTACCTGATATCAATTCTTCATGTCAAAGGGAGACGTGAATTGAAAATTTTCCTAGTTTCAACTAAGTGTGTGTTTCCTTCATGGAGATGTAATCTAAACCTCGTTTTCTTTCTCTGTATGTAATGACATTAAGTCAATATCAAAAATCTTTTTATTAAAGTCAAAGTGTATCTTGTGTGTTGCTTTCAGTTTACTCATTTTGCCAGTTATTCACCTGTTACAGTTGAGGGTTGGTACTACCCCTTTGGATTGGACACTTGAGATTTAGCTTATGCAAACTCATCAATGTGTTTATTGATTAGTGAACACACTTTGAGGTAATAAGCAAAGCAGCCAGTAATATCCATCAGCAATCTATGGAACCAAAATAATCGATAATCCAATTGGCAAAGTAACAAGCTACTAGTATTAATTGGGTGCTGTATACTTATGCAGGCGTTTATGTGCAACTATGAAACTATTAATTATAGCTCTAAATATAATTTAAGGTCTAGCTCCACTATTAAATTACAACTCTGTAAATACTGTGACCCACTGCTATTTTGCTCTGCTGTCAGGTGTTGACCTGATACAAACTACAGTGGGTTTTCCAATGGGGGACCCTCAGCTGGTGGACTCAGGTCTGCAGGTTGGCATCACTGATGTCTGTAGGTGTCCACGCTCTTGCTGACAGAAGATTCACTTACTGTTGTTCTTTGATTTTTTCCTTCCTTTTCCATTTTTCTGAGTTTGAGCCCACCTTTCACTGCCCTCACACCCCATTTTCTTTTTTCAAACTCCTCTCAAATAAGCAGTCTTTTCCTAATTACATTTCCCCCTTTGATCCTAGTTTTACTTTTAGTGTATCCAAAACCTGATATTTCTGATAGCATTCCCTAGGCAATCTTGCCCTTATATAGTGTTACTGGTATGGTAGGTGTGAGTGCCACTGCAACCCAAAAAACACCCCTGTTATTTTCCAGGTTATTATGGTTGCATTTACTTTACCGTATCCAGTCACTTGATGTAATTATTTTACTTTAGCCTTCATTCTCCTGCCTATCTCCAGTGGAACACAAGCAGTTTCCTTCCGATGTGTCAGTAGTTTGCATACCAGAGCAGCAGAGTAGCTTGTTTCACATTTCTGCTTTGCGTACGTAAAGGGAAACACAGAAGTTCCCTTTTAAGGACTTAACTACTGTGAGGCCTCTTCATCTCACAGGCTTGCTTGGTGGAAATTTGAGATATGACGTGTTTTACTATCAACCTTTATGAATTTATGCTTTGCCTTTTCAATAGTTTGATGCAGAATTTTTCCCTGGATCAAACTATGCCAATGATTCAAATGCTCCTTTGATTCCATTTTTAGGTGTAAGTTCCATATTTATCTTCCCAAAGCTCTAAATCACTTCTTCTGGGAGGTGCTGTCATGAAGTTGGTTGTTCATGGTTCAAAGATTTGTTCAATTAGTTCCTTAAGTCTCGGTGGTGAATTTCATCAGACTTGTCTACACCGCTGCCATCTCACTGCTATCTTTAATCCTGCAGATAGATGTGTCCTGTCTTCCATTGTAGTAAAGACAATTTACATGGAGATTTATTGCATTTTCCCTGTATAGGACTACATGTTTAAATTTCACCACCTGGATCATCCCCATATCTGTGTAGCTATAGAAGAGAAAGAGAAAAAAGCTTTTACATGGTGACATTCTCATATGACAGATCTGCAGATTACAGTCTCACGGACTTTTGTCTTGCTTGTCCTTTGCTCTGTGGAAAGCAAACACTTTGGGTCAGTGAAGTACCACTCCCACAGAGCCAGAGAGTGTTTACCAGGAAACTTTCTGTTTGCCAAAGTAATTTTTCTTTAATATTCCATGTTGTAAAACCAGAGCATTTTTTCATTTGCTCCAAGAGTACTTTTAGCGCCAAGCAACAAATCACAAGATCTGTTCAGCTTATCAAATAAACATGGTAATGCATATTTACCTTAGAAGAATGTCATCATCTGAAAGCCTGAGTTTAAGAGCAAGTTACAAGTCCTTTCCTTCATTTTCCTTCCTAAATTTTTTTCTTTCTTTGTCCCTTACTCCTGTGTGAAAGACCTGAGAAAACACAGGGAAAACCGTGCATAGTGACAACAATATTGGTCGAATGTGTGGACCAAAGTGAGGGTCAGGTAGTTTGGAGGCAGGTTCAGTAGATACCTCCAGCTTCCCAGTTCTTTGTTTGGCCACCTCTCATGTTATGACCTCTCTCGGGTCCGTTTGCTCTGGCACCTTTAGTCAGGCACAGTCTGTTCAACCAAGAGATACAAAACATAAAGCAAGTATTTATGGCTTTGTATGATTTTTTGTCATATGCAAAGGTGGCCATGGTCTGACAAGTTTTATGGCTAACAGGCTCACAACCGTACAGAATCGTTGCTGGCAGAGCAGTCACCAAGGGGGTTGGTTAACCTCCCTAGCTTATTAGAGAGCATCCTAACTGCAAGAAAGACAAGTTGTGCCAGGGCAGGTTTAGGATGGATATTAGGAAAAAATTCTTCACAGAAAGGGTTGTAAAGCATTGTAACAGGCTGCCCAGGGAAGTGGGGGAATCATCATCCCTCGAGGTATTTAAAAGACGTGTAGATGTGGTGCTGAGGGACATGGTTTAGTGTTGGACTTGGCAGTGTTAGGTTGATGGACGGACTCAATGATCTTAAAGGTCCCTTCCAACCTAGACAATTCTATGATCCCCAGGGTGCTTTGTATAGACACTGATGGCTCTGATGACTCACCCAAAAGTACAGAAGTCCTGTGATTTCTGACTAGCTCCTGACCTGCCTCCCAAGCTTTTTTCTTCTTTTTTTTAATTTTTTTTTTTTTTTTTCATTTAGGACTTTATACATTTCAATGTTGACGTTTTCCTTTTTGAATAATTGAGCTACTAACAACCCTATCTCAACCCTTACTCTCTGTCTATTTTTACTTTGCTGTCTTTCTACAAACTTTCCCTCTGCTCTTTCCCAGCTATAGGAGTTAAGGGTACACACCTGAGCCATGGACATTGGGAACACAGGCAACACATATCCTGGGGGAGCTCACACCGGGGACTGCAGACCAACAAGATTGCGCTCATTCTCAGTGTAACATTCAAAGCTCAAACTATTTGTACATATATTTGTATGTGTACTTTTCTATCGCAAGCCTGCTGAAAAATTCTGATTCAGTGACATCCAGTGATAATAATTTTGACAGCTGAATGAAGCTTTATATGCTGGTTTGTTCTTGCCATCACATCCACGTTTGCAGCAGGAACACCTCATCGGTGAGGGCGAGGATGCTCAACTGGCTGTCAAAGCTGGGCATCAAGTCAGATATGCAAGGACAGTTAAGGCAGCTGGAATCTCTTGTGACATGGAGAAGGTGGCTGATTTGGTAAACCCATACAGTCCGAACATTGATTTAAGGTCTCCCTTTTTTTTGGCTTTGCTCAAATCAAAGGGGCAAATGGGAGGGAATATTCACATCATCTGCACCTAACATAGACAGTGAGCCATCCCAGATTTCATCTGCACCTAACATAGACAGTGAGCCATCCTAGATTTCATCTGCACAGAAGCTTCTCTGCAAGGCACAATGGGGCAGCAAATCAGAGTTGCTTCCCTAACCCAGCCCATGGAGGACCCTGTTCAAAGCTCAGCCAGCTGTGGTATTAGTTGGTTCAATGTGGTGGGTCCTCCAGAACGGCTTAGGGGACATCTTCCAGTGTAAGTGGAGATCTTGCTCTAACCATGAATTGTAGCACAGGTAGGACGTTACATTTGGGCAGCCGGCACAGAGAAGCACTTTGCACACCCAGCTTTCCCTCCAGCCCTCAGGAATGACCAAACACGGTGTGATAAAACCCATGCCAGACCTTTTACCATGGAGAATACAGAGGCCACCAAATGCGCTGTTGAGTATTGCACTAATAAGCAGTTCCAGACAGTAATTTTCCTGTGAACATGGTGTCCTGTTGCCCTCTAATGGGGAGCAAATATCCATCTCCTTCCCCAACAGTGTGGGATGGCCACAGACACAGCTCTGCACACACAGCCATTTTCTGGGCACTCAGGATGGATAACCTGGGGATAAGACTGCATGGGTGTCATGAGAGACTCTCCCACATCTCTGCAAGCCCAACCCTGCAAGTTTTTGTATGAGTTCAGTAGATTTGCTCAGGGTGTGATATCTGATTGTGGTTTCAAATCTATACACATTGACATTCAGACAGAAAGGCTTTATACTGACACTGATTTATTATACGAATACAGACCAGCTCCCAGTAGGGATGGCTGCATGACTGTAGGACATGTCAGTGCAACTGAAATAACAGCCTTGGTTTGTGCTGCTTTATTTTTTCATTGGGTGACGACGATATCTCTAGGAGCCCCTGGAGATTTGTCATTTTAATTTGAAGTACACCGCTTAGTATTTTTTCCTTATAGAAGATGCTTTTCATTTTTCTTTTAAGGCTTATAAACAAATGGTGAGCAATGAAAAGTAATTTTCACTTCACATAAACAAAAAATAGAGTTGGAAGAAATTTGAAAGTCCAAATGCAGAATCCATGGACCTAAAATGTTCCAGGCAGCTGTTTCCCTAAATTAGCTTTGCCTCTGTTGAATTTAGTCTCTGCTGAATTGACTCTGGGAACAAATCGCACCCCCACCTCCTCCCAAGAGATTTGTGTCTCAGCGTAAATAATAAAATAACATAAAATCAAAGTTTAAACACAGTACTAGATATTAAATAAAAGCCGACGTAGTTCCAGTCATTCATGCATTACAGTATGACGAACTATATGATAGATTTTCTTTCTCACTCATTATCTATGTAACTTCACATAAGGAAAGAATTTATATATAAGATTATGCTCCTTCCGAGACAAAATTTCAAAAATTCGAGGGGTATGAGGGAATGGAAATCTCTGCCTGAAGACAGGCTCAGTGCCAGAAAAGAGAGTCCTATAACTAAAATATTTGTTTTATTATTTTATCACTAATTAAAATTTTTCTTCCTCTGTGGAAGCTGATTGGATATCATTAGCACTACATGGTGTTTGTTGATAATATACAGTTATCTTATTCTATACAAACAGTGATTGCTTTGTAGCTGGGTTGTATTTCTCATGAAAAACCTCAACTCATTTCTTTCTTCTGAGTTTTCTTATCTTTGATTTCTTGTTATATTATTCTCTATAAACATGATAAAAGCTGCATTGAACATGTAATGCCTGATACTGTTTTTTATGCTTACTTGTCTGCTACTTATAATAAAAGGACCAAAACTGTGCAGAACTCTTTGGCATACCTGAACTAGTTTCTAAGCACAACTTTGACAAAAGAAATATTTGACTGTACTGGCCCTGGTCCAGACAAATACTTAGGCATACATGTAAGTTAAAGCACAGGAGTTTTTATATTTAAGCCAAAAGACTGAGCATCTTGGAGAATGAAACTCTGCATGTGTGACTGTGTAGCAAGTGCAGAGGAGGGCAACGAAGCTGGTGAAGGGCCTGGAAAACAAACCATATGAAGAGCGGTTGAAGGAGCTGGGACTGTTTAGTTTGAGGAAGAGGAGGCTGAGGGGAGACCTCATCACTCTC
>JAOXNO010000024.1:115567170-115592811 GCA_028565335.1 Limnodromus scolopaceus
TTTGACCACACACACAAAATTCTTAGCTCTTTCAAGGAGGTTTCTCACAGAGTTTGCAAGATGTTTAGAAGCTTTTTATTACAGCCTGTGATGAGAATTAGCTCAATTCAGAAACAGAAGACTGAAATCAAGTCTTGCATTATGAGACTTAGCTCATCAGTTTTTATTTTCTCTTAGAATTCTCAGGACTTGGATTTGCTTCTTGCTCTTAACAAATGTGTTGTTACCGCTACCGGATCAGCCACCATCGTTCAAAGACGGAAGAAGAAAAAAGATAAAGTCCCCTCCTTCCCTGGCATATCCTAGTTTTAAGGATGAGTATTGCCTCTCCTGGTTATGAAAAACCATATAAACTGCAGCTGGAAATCTGGAGCTGAGGTTTCTGTGCTACCATTCGTATAAACTTATTTTGGACCTCACTGCAGTCAATGCATCTTCTTACACTAGGAGGTACACATGAGAGTTTCCACATGGAGACCCTGACACTGTCACCTTTAATGAAGCTATCTAGGTCATATGAATATCTTGATCCACGAAGCGGAAGACACCTGCAACCCAGCATTCACCAACAACTGTCTAACATTTGTCCACCTTTGTCATAGACTCTTTCTTCGTTGGTTTCACTCCACAAGTCGTCTCGCTTAGATAAAGCACCTGGCATGGTGAAGTGTGGTTCTGTAATAGTGTTTTGGGCCCAGCACTTGAAGGAATAATTTCAAAAACTTTCAATTTGCATAAATTAACTGGGATTTTTTTTAAAGCATCAACTTTATGCAAGTCACAATTAAAATGCTTAAAACTTACTGCATAATCCGTTATCACAAGCATTAGGGCAATCACCACAGGGAGCTCCTTTTTTGTAGGGCTTCGGAATTGAAGTTATGAGATTCCCCCTGAAACATCAACATTACCAACATGAGCTATAAAGTCACTGTACCATATCTCAGAATAAAACTTAATTATAGGGATGCATACATATATTAATTTGCACTCAGTCTTTGGTTATTTGTCAAGCAATTTTTATATATGCATTGGCGTTTATCTAGAAAGGTTTTGGTAGTGGGGTGGGGGGGAATTTGCAGGGGTGGCTTCTGTGAGAAGACACAAGAAGCTGTCCCTGTTTCAGACAAAGCCAATTCGTACCCACTACTGAGCCAAACTGGTGAGTGATCTCCCTGTCCTTATCTCAACTCACAACCTTTTTGTCGTATTTTCTCTCACTTTGTCCTGTTGAGGGGGGTGGTGGTGACAGAGTGGCTCAGTGGGCTACTGGCAGCCAGCCAGGGTCAACCCACCACAATATATTACAATGTGAATGTGAAAACTAATTTTAGGCAGTTTATGAAATCATCACTCTGCCTTAAAATTCCCACTAAAGTTTCTGATATTAACTATACTTTTCACTGTACTGTACCTATTGATATGCCTTTCTGAACCAAGATTTCAAGTAGAAAGTGGAAAATCCTTACTTGTGATTTATTATTATGAAAATTAAGATTTTTAGGCAAATGAAATTTAATCTGAAAATAAGTGTCACTTTTATGTGTTTTATGCTTTTTTTTGTTTGTTTGTTTGATAATTCTTTTAATTAATGTGTTTCTATCTTTTTGTATTCCTTATACACTCTTCCAACCTGTTCCTCAGCTATGGATGATGTGCCCTGTTACAAATTTCACCATCTCCTGACTAATTTTGATAACATAATAAGAAATTCCAGAATCAGAATTAATACGTACGCGGGGCAGTAGTGACAGACTTGAAAATACTTGTATTTACTGTTGGGACAGAAAGCAATAGCACATCCAATTTGATAAGAATTGTACCAAACCACCTGTAGGTATAAGAATAAAATCATGAGAGAATTAAAAATATACATATGAAAATTATTTAAGTACAATAAGTGTTAAAGAAACATTTGCAAACAAATTAAGCCACTCTGTTAAACCTTTATAATAAAATAGAATTGCCACTTTGCTGGAAAAAATTTTAATTTCCTTGCTTTCATCCCTGAATCAAAAAACATTTAGGATATAATGATAATTTATCATACACATATATAAAATATATGAGTTGAACTGTCTCACTTATATATGTTTTCATTCAATTAAAACTGTTGAAGAAGATGTAGGAATTATAAAGTAAAATTTTTTATCCTGTGGTTCATGCAGGTGAACAGAGGAGATTATCATAAGCCATTGTCCAACTAGAAACTCTCTGAGTCAATGGAATTCTGTAACAAACCTATTTATATTTCCTTCCTGATACTTTAATAACCCTATTCTTTCAGCGTCTGAGCAATTTTTAGATATTATACAACCAAATAAGCTTCTTCCCTTTGTTTCTTCCTGAAGTTTTGAAATACCAGTATATTTACTCTGTAAAGACACTTAGCCTATTATTTTCATTTTAATTGTGTTACTTTGTCAGTTTTCATCTTGTTTTGTCAGAAAAACTCTCATGCCTCCATTGTGTTTATTCTCTTTAAATATAATCAGAAGGTAAATGTTGCTTAGCTAGCATATAGATATTTATCCAGTCTGAAATATAAAAAAGTTGCATCCACCTGAGTGTAATGGCCAATCACAGCTCCTGGTGTTTTTGCTCCAATTCCATATTCGAAATCTTTCTCCTCATCGTACCAGGCCTGAATAGCATCTGACCATGGGAAAGGGGCGGTTGACATGAAGAGGTTTTCACCGCATGGTACAGCTGAAAAGAGAAAGGTATTTAGAAATGCATAAAAGATACATGCAAAAAAAGACAGCAAAAGGTGGTACAAATTCCATGGAATTTCTCATCCCAGGTGGAACAGAAGAGTGTTGGGATTTTTTTCCAGTTCAGTGACATCACCCTTTGTCAATACTGAAGTTGTCACTTGACCAGTTTGCAGCATGGCCAGCCTGTTTGGCTAGTAGTCTGGTTGTTGACAGACCTTCTGCATGTCTGCAGATACACCTGCACATGTGCACCACAGATTCATGACTGTAATTTTGCTATTTGAAAGTTAGCATCCTAGTCATTAGTCAGGTCACAGCTCAGTAATAGTGGGAAAATCCCAATAATTCAAAGCTTACTCCCGGTACACATGAAGGTGTCTACACTGTCTTCACCTTCTGTTTTTATTCAGCTCCAACGCTACTGCATATACATTAGTTCTCATCAGGGATTCACCTTAGCTAGAACCAGAGGATTTGTTTTTTAGGCAAAAAGTATGAGGACTGAAGGACAGTCCATGTCTTACACAGAGTATAGACAGCAGTCAGTCAACACCACATTGGGCTCCGATCACGGCTATTGTGATCACAGTATAGCTGTAACTTCAACATCCAATTACTGAAGTATTTATACAAGCCTCCAGGATAGTTATAGGTTGCAAGTTGCCAGAGATTTAAGAACTATTACTTTTAGAAATTATGCTTAGGACTACCAGCTGGTTTTGAACCTTCACCTTTTGCCCCTTCCTTCCCAGACAATTTCATCCATCACACGCAGGTTGGTTTCTGCAGTAAACTGGGTCTAGATAATCTTCTTTCTGATGGATATTTTGAGAGAATATGTTTTCTCACTAGGATTTCCCATAAAATGGGATATACCTATGTAAAACTGATTCAACTGGGACGAGAATGGATTTGAACTTTTCTCACTTACTGGACAGATTTATACCTAGAATTTTTATTTTGCACCAACAAAATTACATTGAATATAAATGGCATCTCAAATAAATAAAAAAAACCAAACAACAACAAAAAAAACCCCCAAAACCAAACTGGTCACATCACTAACATGTATGATATTATTCAGTTAACACTCATGCTTCACTTACTGGTTGTCCTCTTGTTAACAGGACTGTGACTTAAAGTACATTGATCAGCCCATCTTTGGGCATTCTTTGCAGCTGAAGGACTCCATTCCTTAATGAAAGAAGAAAATATTAGTCATTCAGACACTTACCAATTAATAACCCCTCATGAAGGAACAACATTTGGAAATTAGACTTCAAATCTGAAAAAATCATATTCAAAATGCTTTTCTTTCCCTTTTTGGGAGCATATGGGGGTAGGAACAAAGTCATTATGTACCCAGGAGAATAGAAACTGTAAAGACTGATGAAAAATGAAAAATACCAGAAATAAATGAAAAAGGCCATGGCTTCTCCATTTCCTTTTCTTTCAAAAGAAAGAAACATTATTGTTCATACACCACAAAATTTTCCAGACTTTTTTTCCCACCTGCCACGCTTTACATTTCTCTTGGTGCTGGCCGTGTTCAATCCTTATGAAAGGTCTGAAGAGTGAATTTATGGCTAAATAAAATAATGTGACCTTGCAGATAGTCCTGTATCTCTAATAGAGTGCATTACCCATGAAAAACAGATTTACAGCACGCAACTTACCATCTTCAACATGTTGCTGGCAGTTGGTTTTACTCCTCTCCTGAGGCTATTATGTTTGTCAACAATCACCTTTTGCTGATCTGCTCTGCTAGTTGACAGAGCATCGAAACTTGCAGGTTCCTAAATTGAAAGAACGTGTTATATTCCTTTTATATTTGAAAGTAACTAAATCCTGAATCTTGTCTAGGAAATTTTAAAATATGAAAATACTAATATCAGCCACGGAGATGATCCTTGCGATGGAGGAGGTACTGTGGTACACTTTGTCTCCTAAGTGTCTCTAAGGGTGCTTCCAGTATTTCCACACCTTAGCCATAATAACACTCATTCCTGCATCATATCTGCCAACCCTCTGTGGACGGCTGAGATATCCTGTAATGCCTCTTGTACCTGTAGAGTCTTAAATTTAGGCAACTGAATAAGACTTATTTTACTTTTATTATAGTTTCCTTCATAAGGTTTGGAGGAAACAGGATCTAAAAATGAACTGAAGATATGGATGTGCTTATGATGTGTCCCCCTTCTTCAGTAATTTAAACATGAATATCAATGTTTTACTTATTGAAGGAACCTGTGGTTTAATCACAGGATAGTCACAGACCTCTTGTCCATCCCCCTGAACAAACAGGTGTGCCTATGTTTTTCACGTCTTACTTTTTCTTCTACTCCTGCCAAAACTGATATCATTTCTCATAGTTTCATGTATTTTCTAATCAAAAAATACCCATGAACTCAGCCTCCCTTTTACAACCATTCTCACTAGACTGCTGCAGCACAGAGAGCAGAAATTGAAAAATGAGGGGGAAATGTAGTCAAGCCTTCAGTCACATGAGTGTTTCTGAAACAGAAGTAATAAAACTCAAACTTCAGACTAAGTATGGGTTGGGAGGAACCAGTCTAAGTGTGTGTTGTGTCTGTACATTTGGCTGTTTGAGGGATAAAAAAGTGATACATGTTGAGAGGATAGGACTTTAGCAAAGGGACAGGCGGTTACGTCAGGACCTGTAGGATTAGAAAAGGAGAAATTTAGGTAACCACTCTCTGTGAAACTATGGGGAATTAATAGGAAAAGGGCTGGATCTTCAGGAGACCCATATTGCAGGATCTGTGTAAGAGAGCTTCTTGAAAATATAGAAGAAAATATGAATATATGTTTATGAACATATTTTTATGAACATATTTTTATGAATGCATGAACAAATAGAAAATATAAGCCAACTTGTAAGTAACACTGACTTTATAGATGGTTTAATGTGCAAGTGTGGAACCAGTCTACTGCTTTGAAACCAAATAGACTTCAAGGATAAATGCTTTTCAGATCCAAGATCTCTAATCAGACTCTTTCCACGTCTCATCAGTGTGCACAGGAAAAGCCATATTCAGTCAGACCGTCAGCACCTGGGGTCTCACCCAGATTTTCTGAGTACAAAGCATGGATCTTACCACTCCAGTGGACGGAGACAGCACAGCTGCAAGACACAGGAACACCACTGGCAGAATCATCTCTGAAAAGGGGAGAATGAGGATTTAATTTATTTTTTACAGAGTTCTCATTTCTCTGAATACACAGTGCATCTTTCCTTTGTGTATTTCCTGTCTTTTTCTCAATTAGCAAGGTAATGTTTTCTTTCTCTCCTCCTTCTCTCCTCCTCCCATTTTCAGAAGTTAAAACAAACTCATTACTCCTCTACATTTCCAAATTTCTATGAATCAACTGCCTTGTACACTTCATACTTCCTGGTGTTATCCTCACCGAATACCTGAATTCGCAGTACAGGAGGACACAGGTATTTCCCTTCCTGTAGGAAGCCTTCTGCTCACTGCCACACTGTGGGACAGCTGGGATGGGGTGCTGCTTTTAGCTTGTTTCTGTGTCTGTAAGTCTGAAACTTCCACTGCTCCCCATTGCCTGCTTTTACTGGATGCATTGGTTGAAAGGGGAATTAGACACTCAGCCCTTGTCCAGACCTCTATGCTCAGGTGTCCCTTACTTGATGACCAGCATGTGAGCTGGGCAGAACTGTCTGGGCCAGAAATGGACCGGCACTGGCTTACTGTGAAAGACTTGTTTCAGAAAGCTTCTTATTTGTTTTGATTTTTTTTATAGACAGCTCTTGATTATATTAGAGGTAGTGTGGAATGGCAACAGAAATGAGAGCCTTCTCCAGTCGAAGAAGCAACCACCAGACCCTGGACTCCAAGACTCTAACTTGCTTAGGAGGTTCAAAGCACCATACCATGAAACTACAGTGACCCAGAAGGTAATGTAGGTCACTTCAAAGTTCAGGTGTCTGCAATCAGTCATAGGAGTTACATTCAGCTTGTTTCTGCTTAGCTACCTCAGGCAGGCGAGCAGGTGACTAGAATGGACTTATTTTGGCATTTTTCCCAGCCTCCCACTGCAAGGGAATTTATGGGCGTGTTGCCACAGAGGTATATTATTAGCTTAACTTCTTACTTGGTTTTTGAGGGGCTGCTGGTTTTAGTTTTTATTTATTCCTGGGGAATGGCCAACAGGATTTGCTGATCTCTCCATACTCAGCAAAGCCCCTTTACCTCGAGGCAATCAGTTTATATAAAACACAAGGTGCTCAAGCTCATGGAGAACATGTGGGTAAGAAAAACTACTACCTTTTCCAAATGGTACAGCAAAGCCCATTTTCCTCACCAGCTTGCTTACATTGCACTGGAGGTGACCCACAGTCCCCAGCCTGTAGGCAGGGGAGTTACTCCAGCTCTGCTAAAGAGCAAAGCCCGTTGAAATGGACTGTGACTATGGGCAGCTGTAGCTCAGAGGCCAAAAAACTGGACAGACTGGCCACATCTGTACAATTAAACTCTCTCAGCCTCCAAAACAGGGTGGCTTATTCCAAGCACTTATACCTGAGATGTAATTGTTCTGGGCAAAAACCATACTGGTAATTAACAGTATAAGTCAATTATTTCCTGTTCTTAGTATTGACTTACATCACTTATGTTTAATTTTGACATCACCTATGCCTCCCTGAAGTGCTTTGCATTCACAGAAGTTTTTATTACTAATTTTTCTATCAATTATTTCCCAGAGCCATTACAAAGCCTCGCAGTGTATATGACCTGGGTGCTTAACAATAAAAGTTTATACTCTCAATAACATGAAAAATTATTCTTTTCACTTAATTTCTAACTAAGAAATAAATAGAGGTGGGGGTTATTTTTAGCTGTACTCACGTTACAAGCAAAAATACATCTTTTGAGTGCAAAATGTGATGATATGCAAATAGAAAACAACCCTTTTTGCACCTAAATCAAATATGAACAAATTCCCAGATTCAACAGAAAAATAACTCTTCATTGAAATAGTGAAGCTTTCTATTTTGCAAACCAAAGTGAAGAAGGTAACTTAAAGGCATGTGCAAAGATTTCATTCACTGTAGCATTTTCTATGAATTAACTCACAATTAAATATAATTGGTAATTTAATACATGATACAAGTTTCAAAATGCTATTGGAATTCTTTTTAAGACCGAGTGGGTTTCCTGCTCCAAGATATTAACATACTTTTGGCAATCCTACTGATTTCAACCAAATGCTTATAGTTTATGAGATGTAAATTTAATTGCTCTGCATTAATTTCTAGGCACTGATCCTAAAATCAGTCTCTCTGCCCCCCTCCCCTGCTCCCCCTCAATCAAACACAAATCAGGACATGTGCCAAGTCTTACTGACTTTCCTGTAACTCCATCTGTGAACGGGGATCTGCCACTGAAAGATGGTGCTTTAGCATCCCTGGTTTGTATGAGTTTAGCAAACTTGTGTGAATATATTTTTCTCATCCCTCCTCCTAAAAAAAGAAAGATACTGCTTTCTTGCATACAGGCAGCTTTTCATCTGTTTTTTGGTTGTTCATCAATTTTCTCCCCCTTTTCTTCAGCTTGTGTTACACTGCTACCTATGTAATCCTTATTTTTCACTGAATAAAATCCTCTTTCTGTGACTGCTCTAAATTGTTCAAGAAGTCTTCTGACAAGGAGTTGCATTTTAAGATATGAAAAAAAAATGCAATATTTTAAGCAAACAAATCAATCTGATTCTTACCTTTTGTTTCCAGGAAGATGGGAAGTTTCTTCTGTTCCTCTGCAGGTGGCTGTGGAAGTGACCAGTGTTGTTCACTGGCGAGTGCTTTATAGCTCTTCTGTTTCCTGATAGGACAAGGTGACTCAGCGTCACAGGTATTATAAAATTCAAATAGTGACCAGATAGAACAGCGTGTTTGTCAAGTGCACATCCTTCCAAGAAGGACGTTGTTTCCTTGTGTTCAGTTTTTATTTCCTCTTACCCCTTGTATTGGAAGAGATTAAATACTCTGAAATGAATTTTGTACGTATTGCTCCTTGTATGTGAAATTTGCAGTCAATGTGAACGCCAGGTACAAATGCTCTCTGCTAATGATTGACACATCCAGTTGTAGTGAGAATTGATCTTAATCTCTAGTCATGCAAATAAACTCAGCTGGCTACTAAGGTGACTCCAGACTGACGTTGTGGTAAACAAGATGGAATCTTGCCTATTGATTTTCCCATGGGGGTAAAAAAAGTATGATGTCTTTCCAGCTATGGTGTCTTTACATCAATCTCATAGTATAAAAGTCAAAGAAGGAGACAAGGATACTTTTATTGGATAAAGATTAAAATATTATTGTGTGCACTACCATTAAAATACATATAGTAGTTTGATCTGACATTTCCGGATACACGGAGTAAGATGAGAACAGGTAGAAATACTGCCAGATCAGAAGCGTATTTTTGTGTGCACATTGACTGGTTTTGTCCACATTTAGTCTCAAGAAGTTACTGACCAGAACAGCTGTCACTGCGTTTATATAAAACGTCGCTATTTTTCTATTTAAATTCAGGTCTTCCTTCCTCGTAGTCACTCAATTCCTACCCTCATTCCTTGTGAAGTGTGCCTTCGAAAAAGTCTTTTGATTTTTCAGTACCTGGGAAACCAGCATATTGGCTCTACCAGACAAAATGGTAGTGGTGTGATATGTTGTTTTGTAATTATATGGAAAGGAACACACTGTCAGCAAGTTTGTGGTTGACACCAAATTGCAGGGAGCAGTCAATATGCTGGATAATAAGGCTGCTGTTCAGAGGAATCTCAAAAAGCTGGGGAAGTGATTTGTCAGAAATGATCTGAAAGTAAACAACTGAGAGAGCCCAATTGTCTAGGGAACAGCTCTAACAAAAAGCACTTAAGGCTTCTTGTTGGACGACAAGTTGCATATGAGTCAACAGTGCTCCCTTGCAACAGTGAGGTCTAACCATGCACGGCAGTGCATTAGCACTATGTAGCAAGAATACTGAAAATGGGGATTATGCCCAGTTTTGTATCAGTGCCCAGTATGTGTTCAGTTTTGGAGTTCCCAGTGCAAGAAAATCATTAACAAACTGGAGTAAGCCCAGCAAAGGGCCACTAAGCTGGCAAGAGGAAAGAAGAGAAGGACTCTTTTACAACATGGACATGAGGTAAGGGCTACAAATTGCAACTAGATATAAACAAATACGTTTTACAGTGAGGTTTGTTAAGCACTGAAGCAGATTGACTAGGGAGGTTGTAGATTTTGCATAACTGGAGATACTGAAAACCAGACAAGACCTACGTTTCAAGTTGGCTATGCTTTGAGCATGGTGTTAGACCAGTCAAGCTACAGGGGTCCTGTACAACCTAAACTGTACTAAGGTTGCGTGATTTTCATATTGTTTACACTGGAAAGGCACCAAATGAGACTTGTCTTATTTTACTTGTTGACAGATAGAACTAATTAGTTTTAGTGGGAACCTCTAATTGTTACATCAGAAAGCAAGTGATACTAGCATAATGGTAATAATGAATAATAGTTTTACTAATAATTAGTAATAATAATTACTAATGAAAAAGATTGCATTCAGGTGGTCCTGAATTAAGTGAACCATGGATCCAAAGGTAGAGAATAGATCCTATTATGCTCATGTCATTAATATCTCTGCCTAATGTCACTGA
Source organism: Limnodromus scolopaceus (assembly GCA_028565335.1). Lineage (NCBI taxonomy): Eukaryota > Metazoa > Chordata > Aves > Charadriiformes > Scolopacidae > Limnodromus > Limnodromus scolopaceus. The sequence goes on from JAOXNO010000024.1 coordinate 115,577,589, forward strand.
GACCTTGTGAATCATCTCCCCGGTCAAGTATAAGAGCTGTGTATAAACCTGAGTGAATGATTCAGAACAACATCCCATCCTGTAACAGGGGATTTAAAGGGCTTTTAATTAGAGTTGCCAGGGAAGGGGAACCTCTAATCCACCCCTTTCCTATGATGCCAATGCCAGCAATAGATGCCCAGAACCTGAAGAAGAGTCACAGGTCAGCAAGAGAACATCTGGAGTGTAGCATGAAGGAAAACTAGCCACTCGAGCCAGTAAATTATCTTCATCAGGGGCCCAACTTGAACACCTCTATGAAAAGGCACATAGCATGGGGAATAAATGTGTTGGTGGATAAGGATAGAGCAACTAACGTCATCTTCCTGGACTTGTGCAAAACATTTGACACTGTCCTGCATGACATTCTTCTCTCTAAACTGGAGAGACACTGATTTGGTGGATGGACCACTCAGCGGAAAAGGAATTTGCTGGGTAGCCACACTCAGAGTTGCAGTCAATGGTTCAATGTCCAAGTGGAGACCAGTGATGAGTGGGTTCCTCAGGGGATGGTACTGGGACCAGTGCTGTTTAAAATCTTTGTTGGCAACATGTACAGTGGGATTGAGTGCACCATCAGCAAGTTTGCAGATAACACCAAGCTATGTGGCGCAGTAGATACACTGGAGAGAAGGGATGCCATCCAGAGGGACCCGGACAGGCTTGAGAGGTGGGCCTGTGCAAACCTCATGAAGTTCAACAAGGGGAAGTTCAAGGTCCTGCACATGAGTCATGGCAATCCCAAGCACAAACACAGGCTGTGGGGAGAACGAATTGAGAGCAGGCTTGAGGAGAACGACTTACAGATGTTGGTGGATGAGAAATTCAACATGAGCTGGCAATGTGCACTCGCAGACCAGAAACCCCACCACATCCTGGGCTGCATCAGAAGAAGTATGGCCGGCAGGTCAAGGCGGGGTGATTCTGCCCTTCTGCTCCAATCTGGTGAGACTCCACCAGGTCTGCATCCAGCTCTGGGGCCCCCAACATAAGAAGGACATGGACCTGTTGGAGCAAGTCTAGAGGAGGGCCACAAAGATGATCAGAGGGCTAGAGCACCTCTCCTATGAGGACATGCTGAGAGAGTTGGGGTTGTTCAGCCTGGAGAAGAGAAGGCTCTGGGGAGACCTTATAGCCGCCGTCCAGTACCTGAAGGGGGCATACAGAAGAGATGGGGAGGGACTCTTTTTGAGGGAGTGTAATGATAAGGACAAGGGGTAATGGTTTTAAACTAAGAGTAGGCTTAGATTAGATATTAGGAAGAAATTCTTTACTGTGGGGTTCATGAGACACTGGAACTTCCCGGAGAATTTGTGGATGCCCTATCCCTGGAAGTGTTCAAGGTCAGGCTGGATGGGACTTTAAGCAACCTGGTCTAGTGGAGGTGTCCCTGCCTGTGGCATTGTATGATTCTATGATTCTATGAACATTTTTGTGAATAGAGATTCTGTCATGATGCTTCATAAATTTTTTCTGTAGTTTATTGTCATAGAATCATAGAATCATACACCAGCTCAGGTTGGAAGGGACCTTGAAAGATCATTTTGTCCGACCTTCTGTGGGAAAGGGAATCTAAATGACATTATCTAACACCCTGTTCAATTGCATCTTGAAAACCTCCAGCGATGGGGACTCCACCATGTTCATTGTGAGCTCTCCTCAGTTTACTGTGTCCTATTTCGGTCTCAGAATTCTTCTTACTGTTACGCTGAACTGAAATGTCTTGTTATCCCTAGCCAGAAAATTCAGCACTAGGTTTACTGTTAAAATAAGCTCTAAGACAGACGTGTAAATACTCAGTGTTTAGTAAAAGTTGATCTACTAGCCTCCCTCACCCTGAAAATGTCTTCTTTTTACACTTGGCTGGTCATTTTCATTAAATTTGGGAAATTAACTTCTTTGATGTCATTGAAGCTAGTCAAGCACATCTCCCTTGATAGCATATGAAGAAAAATGGACACTTCCAGGATGTGAATCATTTCATCCTGTATTACTTATCTAAAATAGATTATAGCCAGAAAAGCCTACAAATGTCTGTTTTACCTCATTTTCTCTAAATAAAGCCTAGAGCAACTAACTCAGCGGTAGGTTTCTGTACTAAAGATGTCTAAAGGCTGATGAAATAAATCACATGCACTGAGGAAGCGAAGTGGTCATGCACACAGAAAACATGATTATCTAAACCTCACTTGTCTAGTAAATCACATTAATTCTCAGGCATTTATAACATGTCTGTATGCCTGGCATTGTTAATATAAATACAATTCCTTATTTTTCTTAAAATTTGCATGCCAACTCCATGTCATTAGTCATAAGCTACTTGTTTCCATTTTTCAGATATGTAGAACCCCTCTCTGGCTCCTGACATTTGTCTTTCATTCACTCCTCAGGTTTTTACCATGACTTCCTCAGTCACTGGTGATGACTTTCACCTTTTAGTTGATAGATTTTCAGGATCTTTAGTTTTGTTATATGGAAAGTGGTCAGTAAACATTTGCAGAGTTATTTGTGGATCTTCTGTGCTTTGATCCCTCAAAATATTTTGTTGCAGTTATCTAGCCCTAGTCTGTGGATATTGTTTTACAAGTAGGTCAAAACAATTTTATTTTGGCCTTATTATCTCCATTTATTATTCCTGGTTATCTGTACCCTTCTTTTATCTTGCCTGGTAGCTAGTTATATACCCTCTAGGAGGAAAAGCATCCATTTGTTCTCATTTGTACAGCATCTTCTAAAATGGTTTTAGCACAGAACAGGGTCCCAGAAGCTCTCACAGTAAGAACAAAAAGGACTAATAAACTATATAAGAAACATAGTGCAGATTCCTCTCACCTGTCTTTAGATGTCCAGACAATGCATATCGAGCACATCTGGAGTTCATGCCTATTATGCAAATGGAACAGTCAATAAATGCATTTCTTCTAAAGGCCAAAGAGGCTTTCTGGCAGTTTTCCCACTGGTATTTTAGACATAATCGGCCACATTCTTTTCTCATGCTCCATATATCAAAAATGTTCTCATTTATTTGAGCATATCATTTTTTTATTGCCCTGAACAAAAGTGTGCTCTTTTCTGTGTATCATCTGCATTTATCTCAGGGAGTTAATTCCTTTGTAATCGGTGTAACCTCAGATCACATGCTTGATAAATATTTTGAGTCCATTATTGAGATTCCAACTTATATTAATAATCCAAAAAGAAACTTAATGCCTCGGTTTCCATTTCTAGCTCACTTTTGTGTTTCCCAAGGCCACAGTTCTGCCAGTAAACTGGTGGAAATACTGTGCCATTAAGTGCAACCTTTGGAGAACAGCAGACTGAAGGCTCTACTAGGTATCTCTAGGAATAGACTGGTTGTAAGTCAATCAGCCAGGCACAGTGCTCCCATCCTAAAGATGATACTGGTTCTTTCAAGATAGTGTCTCTTTCCTCCCTCTCCATCATCCCTAACTTCTGCATGCAGAGCACAAAACCCAGGCTCTTCTGTAGCTCTTCCCAGAGTACTAAAGCCAGTAACTCTAACCAAACATGACTTAGAAGAAGGTTAAACAACTTCTTTATTTAGTAACTTCAGACTTCTGCCATAGCAAATGCATTTAGCAACAGTGCATTTATTTAGAAGGATTATGTTTCAAGGATCTACTTTATTATGCAATCAGACAGCAAAATGCAATGGCAAATGAATTTAAACCTCCATAGTTTATCTGAAAGAAGTGGTTCCATGTTTCGGGTGAGGTGTTACTTGCCAATATTTTAGCAGTATAACAAAGTTGTGTAACAAATTCTTGTACCATAGCGGGCTCTTCAATAAGGTCTCTATATCTTTGGTGGAGTTAATTCCCAGCATACCTGCTGTTATCAATTCTGATTAAAAAATGTCAAGAAGAACATGTTAGGTGTCATGGAAGGAAACATTTACGCTTGTAAAAGATGATAGAAAAGGATCATTCCGTGGATTTTTACATATGTCCAATACATATTTCTTACCTTGTGTTGAAATTGGTTTGTTTGAGGAAACAGTACATCCAAAGGTGTGTTCCAAAATTCAGTATCTTCACTGACTGCTGCACTGGACTATTAGACCTCTTATTTCCCTTCTTCCCAAAGTGGTTATTTAGGTACAGTGTACCCCGGTCAAACCCTGAGGTGGTCTAAAACAGGAATCTCTTATACAAATAGTCTTGTGTTTATGACCAGTACTGTACTTTATTAAGAAAATAATCTGGGGGTTAAAAAAAATAATTCCATTGAGGAATCTAAGTGGAAGGAAATTCTGTTGCAGAACTATATTTCTGGTTTTATGTATTCCTGTATGTGGCTCAGAGTAGAGAAGAAAATCCACTGGGGAAGGAGAGGGGTGTGTTCGCAGTGCAAATACATTTTGGTCCAGCACCTACGGTTCCCCAAGCACTGCAAATCAGAACAAATCTTCAGATCTTTTGGACTGACTCAAGACAATTTTGTTGGAAATTCAGTCATTTTTCACTGGCTGTGGGGCTATACTTGTTATCACATGAAAAGACCCAAGACCTAAAATGTCACTTCTCCTATGGCCAAAGCCAGAGTGTCCACTCAAACCTGAACCCCAACATCTTATTTGATCTTTATTATGTTCTTCATCAATGTGTGGGAGAAAAAGAGAGCTCCAAGAGCCAAAAGTTTCATATCTTTTTTACTCTTCCTATTTTTATAATTATTTTTATTTAAATAATTAATTAAAGACATACTAAACATTTGCCTCATTGTTAAACAGGTGTAGCAGAAGCTGAGGAAAATGGGTGAAGGAAGGGAATAGCATATTCAAAGCTGATGCACACTGCTGGAGAGTTAGCCTTTCCTATTCTTTTCTTCTCTTTAGAGGGAATTTCTAGAATTTCTCTTTGGTTTTTGTGTGACCTTCTATGATTTATCATGCTGGGGAGGTCACTTTTGTGAAAACAGTCACAGTCAGGGGAAGAGAATGTCAAGCGCCAAAATGTGTAAGAGAAAGCAAACTGTTTGTCATTAGATGAAGGTTTAATTTGTGGAGGTCAAGAGGGACTTTTTGGTGCTCAGAAAGAAAGAAAAAAAAAGAAGGACCAAAGAGGTGGAAGAGAAGTGAAAAAGTTCAGTATTGTCAGGAGATAAGTCTGATTATTATCTGTCTGGCAAGAAGCCCTGGGGATTCTAAATGTATCAGTGGTAAAGATATTTCTGGACATATTTGATAAACATCAATGAATGTGTCCACCCAAGTTATCTCAAAAAAGGGGAAGTAATAGTAATATTAATTTCAGGATCTGATAGGAGGAAACAAGTGGGAAACAGTTGCTTGTCAAATGCAGGAAGTTTGTGCCTCAGTCACAAATGGAACTTAATTTCTGTAGACAAAGCCAGTCCTTCCTTTCTCCTTCTCTTACAAAAAATGTTATTAAGAGAGATCTGCATGATGCAGATCGTATCTTGTGTGCTGTATATCTACCAGAAGGGTCTGAGCATCCTCCTTGGGTATGTATGTCCTCAGTAGTAAGTGTAGAGAAAGCTGAGAAATCTTGGGTTATTTTCAAGAAGAAACAAGTATCTCCATTCATGAAACCATGAGCACTGCCTGGGAATGAGGGGTATTTCCCTCAGCTTACACACCATACTGCACTATATTGCTCTGTGCCTTAGCTGGCTGAAACTTGCGGTTCTGTGCTATGCGGGTGACAAATTACAAGGTTGGATCTCCATATGCTCAGGGAAGTTTGAAGTGCAGACATACAAGAGGGGATTTTGTTGCTGAAACATGGATGTGTGTTGCCAATTTTGCTGTAGCATATTTGAGACATACGCATGGTAGTGACAGGTATTACACAGCACTCATGGGAGACTGTCCTTCTGGAGTGTCAGATGGAGGCTAGGTAGGACATCCTGAAGTACTTAAAATAACCCAAATGTCTATGTGTAGGCAAATGAATCACAACCTTATTGTTTCAGTCACTGTGAGTTATCTTGCCTGGCCTCAGCTATGCTTCAAAACTCTGAGGATTTCCCAGAAGTTGTCTGGAAAAGTCATATCTGCATGGCTTCTAAAATGACACTAAATACCAAAGGCTGGGCAGGTAAATATAGCCCAATGTCTGCTTCTGTCACTCTCCTTCAGATGTAGAATTCAGTTACCTCAGCTTCAGTGCCTGGAACTGTCTTGAGATGCTGTGAGATATTCTGCCTTTAACATTAGCTACTGATTCAGAAAGTCTGAGCTTTCCGTTGATGATTTGTAATATCTGGCAGCCCTGGGTGGCTGTCTCAGATATGCCAGGGCACCTTACACAGCCAAAAATAGCTGAGCTCCGGGAAAGAGACAGAGACTCAACTATCTAATGTTAGGGATTTAGTCCACCTTAGTACCCAATCCATACTCAATGAAGATAAAGGTCAGACACTTTTATCCAATTTATCTCTGACATGTCTTTTCTCAATTTTAGAAAAGGGTGAACCACTCTCTACAGGTGTCTATATCTCGCCAGTAACTAAGACTGAGCCTATGGAAGGATTCAAGTTCACACACCTAATTGTAGGTGTCTACGCTTGACCCAAATGCCCTGACTCTTGTAGTCTCTGGCAGGAAGATTCAGTTGTCCACAGCCGTCCAGAGACATTAGTAATACGTTGGAATATTAGAGATATTAATGTGGGCCATGTTATTTGTTTAAATTTACAGATTACACTAAAAGAGTAAGGCAGCCTAGTGGATCTAAAATATGTCTCTCACAGTCACAAGAAAATCAAGGTGTTTCTTGTGTCATTTGTGTACTCCAGCCCAAATGCGTTATTTGATCCTATCTTGAATAAACAAGGCTTTTCAAGACCTGATCTCAGACTGGATCCAGCTGAGAAGCATCCTTTGATTTCCCTGCATGCTGCATTATGTTTACAGCTGGGATTCAGCTGGTGCTGTAGAAGAAGACAACACCTTTCTGTTACGGTACAAGGTGCAAAGAGGATATTTCACTTGGAGCCGCAGCACATTGGAGAAACACTGTGACTTCACTGCAACGGACCTTAGATTAGTGTAGTAAGGTTACAGCATCCTAACCATGCTAGACATGAAAATGCATTGCCAGATACAAAATAAGTAATTGAATGAAGGTGGATTGTGATGAGATGCTTTAAGTTCATACTCTGTGAGCCAGCCTGGGCCATTCATCCCTTCACAGGTTTCTCAGCGGGTCTATTTCCCTTATATTTTTCTTGATATTGGCATTAATGGAAACAGCTTTCAAAGTGGAGACCTCCTCCAGTAAATACTGCCACAGATGAGTTCTGAGTATAGAAAGAAGACGTTATTAACCCTGCAGTTCGAGATTAGGAGCCATCCCTTCGAGTTTAGATCTTACGTGTTTGATTTTGACGAAACCATTAAACGTGCCTTCTTTGTTTGCAAGTTCTCAGACTTGTATAGGACCACTCTCTTCCTTGAGGATTTTGTGTGTGTTTTGCTTTTGTTTTCCTGCTTGGACCTGAGCAGTAGCCAGTGATGGCTGTTTCTCCCTATGTGTGTGTGTGCGTGTATGTGTGTTCATGAGCCCGATGCCATATTTGAAGTCTTTCACCTCATGCTTGTCTGACAGCTGACCAAGTACAGCAAGTGTCTGTCACAGACAGATTTTCACTGCAGTTCACAGCTAACATAACAGAGGGAGAGGGGAGGGGAAAGACAGTTCACAAAATGCATGAGGAAACGTGCCGGGAAGATGCAGGGATCTCTGCGCAGACAGAGTGTCTTTTGTCTCTCGGGCAGAATGACTCCCTGGCTCAAAGCCCGCAGCAAAGCAAATAACAGAGCAGATTCATTATGCCCTAATGCTGCTACATGACAGTACATCTGGGAATTAAATTATAGACAAAGGTGGCCTCCCTCTCTATTATTTTTTGTCATCTCAAGAAGTTGCCATTGTCTCACCGTTCAATAGCTTCTTTGTATTCACTAGATGGGCACACGAAGCCCCAAATTACCTTTCTCGAAATAAGTTACAGTTGCACTGCAAATGTTCATATTAATTTTCACTCCGTTTCTAAAAGAACAAGGGCCTATTATTGATCAGAGTTATACAAAACAGATGGTATTTTTCTTTTTTATATCAGAGAATAACATAACCATATTTAGGTATGAATGGTGTGATTATTTTTTAACAAAGTTTTCATATGTTAAAGTCTGATGTCTGGTCTAAGCTAATCATATAGATGTCCTGTAGTGATTAGACTGATATCAATGGGGCGTGATTTAACCCACTCAAATAACCAAAGACAAGATGCATTGCATTCTGGAAATGCTTGCTCTGCTCCATTGATTACGGAGATCTTTGACACACGTCTGTCTTACTATCACTGAAGAAAGAAGCTTAATTTCTTTTGAGCACTTAAAAATTTTTGAATTTGTAATGAAGATCTTATTTTTTCTACTATTTTTTCTACACTTTCTTCTATGCTTCGTTAATTGCACATCCTTGTGTCATTCAGCTGCAACATAATAGGTAGTGGCTCATCTCAGGAAGCAATGGCTCTGCTCAAAAATAGCTTATTGCATCAGTAAGATAAATCTCCATGAGCTTTGATATGCCAACAGGAACTCATTTGGTGTTACACCTCTTCCAGATAAGTAATTTCTTAAATATCCAGCAAAATCTCAGGAATTACCATTGATTTTGTACTGATTCTCACAGCACCTAAGATTCTTGCAGTAATACAGGTTTCTCATAGTGGGTCCTGATGGGTTGCCAAACAGAACTTGGAAAGAAGAGTCTGGAAAAGGCACCAATAATTTAGTTGATACACTTGTGAGCTATATGCTGGCTCCATTTTCTCTTCACAAAAAACTAGTTTGGGTTTATAAGAATGGAGTTTTCCTAATGTATAAAATGAATAGTAATTTTCAGATTTTGAATTTGCACAGTAAGCCCAGAAGAAAGGCACAGGGCACAAAAGCAACAAACACACAAAAATGAGCCTAAATGCTGCCAAATAAATTATGCTGTCACACATTCAGTTTGAAGAAAGGTAAATAGAAGGTAAAGAGAGGTAAAGAGAATTTTTTTAATGGAAGTGCCAGAGTTAAGGCCTTATCTGTCTATGCTCTGAGACTTTATCTACTGTATGTTCATTTGCATATATTTACACATATACACATACATAGACTCTCTATCCTTCCCCCCCTCTCTGTACATACAGTTATAAATATGTGTAGGTGTATACATGTACATATACATACATAAATGTAGCAAATAAATCCACTCCAGGGACTATTCTCTAGCTCTGAGAAAAGTTGCTGATTCCCTCAGCCTTCAAACGGCATTAAAATTGTCTATCCAGGATGGTCTCTGACCTGCGGTGATTCTTGAACTGTGCTTGGACATTATTTGGGAAAGAGTTAGACGGATAGGTATTCTTCTGCCCGTTACAGCGCCGAGTGAATCAATGGAGTATGCAGAGCTATGAATTTTGGCTGTGTTGACTTGATCTCCACTAGCTGTAGTGGCAGCCTAGGTACCTAACTTCAACAGACACCTCTGTATACATGCTCAAGGGCAGGTAAGCTGAATTGCACCTTCGTGCTCTCAAGGGAACTTTGAAAGTGAAAACTCACAGCTAGATTGATTTGCTCAGGCAGACACTATTCTTATTCTTGCATATCTTATGTTTTAAAAATAGAAACTTTAATGTGCCATTTGAATGTTCTCTGACAATAGAACTATACTACAGGACAATAGAGAAACTCCCAAAACAAAAGAAGCAGATCCTTCCAAAGCCCAAAACTAAGGCAGAACATTTGAAATCACTGCTTTTTCACTTCTACTGTTACTCATCCTGCATCAGTGAAGTCTGTTGTTCGTTTTAGTACACACAGAATAACAGCCATCTCTTACTCTACCACAAATCAGCTGAAATTTGGGGCTGTATGTTGACTGCACACTACAGGTAGCTAATCTGGACACTGTAAACTTAACGGTTTATAATTTAAGCAGAATTTAGATCACTTAATAATTTCTTTCTATCTGTTGGATTTTCTCAATATGGGTGTTGTTGGCTTGGTATACGCATTACAAGCAAGATATTTGCAAATTGCAGGAAGTCCAGCAGAAGGCCACGAAGATGACTGAGGGCTGGAGTGAATGACATAAGTGGAGATGCTGAGGGACCTGCATTTGTTCAGCTTAGAGAAGGGCAGCAAGGAATACCTAATTTATATTTCAGAAGGGGTTGTAGAGAAGATAGATACAGATTCATAGAGATGTAAAGGGGATGCGGATGGGTGATTTTGTTCCTTCTGCCTTTTTTCCTTCCCCCTTCTTTCCCCTGACTGTCTTGAGGAGGGGTGGATTCTCTTGTAGCTTAAAAGTCTAGAGATACATGTAGGGGATGATAGCTACTGCTTTTTCTGCTTTCTTTTTCTTTCCTCTGAAACCATATCTGCTTGAATAACTGCTGTATTTCTCCTCAACACTCTCCCCTCTCCATTTTTCTGGCTTGCTTGCTGCCAGTATGAAATAGCTTTAGTTATACAGGATAACTTATTTAGTGGTGCCCGTTAGTGGCACACATATGGTCCATGATGGAAACCTCACGTTTATGTTCTTGAAAATTTCCATGCACTACTAACTTTTCCAAGCTGTCCCCACCTCTGTTCTATGTAAATGTATGTCCTAAATCTTGTCATTTCCAGATCAATGGAGCAAATGTCTTACTGAAAATCCTATTCTGCCAGTTGTTAAAGTGCTCAACTGACTTATAACAGAGAGGTTGATTTTCTGGGGACTACTCAAACCTTAATGTTAAATATTCCTTGCTGAGTCAGTTGACATTGACTATGGCTGTAGGCAATTAATATGAATTTCCCAAATGACAGCCATTTTCTTTTGGTAATTTCCCTTTCTTTTTTGTCTCAGAAACAATTTCACATGGGCAGACTATGACAAGTTGCTATTGTGAATCTGCTGCAATGCTTCCAGGTATTCATAATATTGTTTGTATTGCTAAGTGCTGAGAGGGAAAAATATCAAAGTTAAGGGATTATGCTCTGCTGAAGCTGATTAAACAGTTCCTTCAGTTTGCAGAGTTGTAACAAATAAAAACCTCTTACACACAAAACCAAGTTATCCAGGTTGTCTGTTAATGAACCAGATGTCAGTTTGCTTAAATGCCAGGCTTCCTTTTTTTCTGTACTTCAAATCGTTGAATTTCTGCCTGAGCAAAAGTTAAGAGTGTACTCCGGCATAACATTTGCCCACAGGATAAGAAAATTCTTTAATTTGGCTCTTCCAGAATTAAAAAGAGGGTCTTATGTAAAAAAGAAAGTGTTGGAGAAATTGGATCTCATTCCTTTGTTCTGTTTTTCATCTTATTCATAATTACTCCACTAGAAATGCAATTATAAAGTAGTTCAACAGAGGGTAGAATTCATCTGACTTAAATTAATCTTTTCACCTTAAGGATCTGATCTAACAGGTTGTGTAGGCTTCCTATGTAGTAGATGGAGAGAGACAGATAGCTGTAAGAGGGTTATTCATCACATCTCTGCAGAAGTGGCTCTGAAAAGTAGGATGAAACATTCTCTGCAAGATATTCACTTTATTCAGCAATAATGGACAGATTAGGTTGGATTAAATCCTTAATGTTTAAAAATCTGCAGTTAAGTAAGACACCTCGAATTTTCTTTAGGAGTTTATAAATGTGGAAAAAAAAGACAATGCAGATTCTTTGAGAATTACATTGTGATGAAAAGTTGGAAGCAGCTTTGTAAAAACAGCAGCTTTCTTGAGGTTTCTCAACTGGTGTCAAGGCAAATAACATTGAGAAAAAATAATATTATGAGGGTGCAGCTATTTGAGTAGGGAGTTTGTATGCTCCTTGAGAAGGAGACTCAAGGGGGAAATATTCCCAGTTAATACGTAGCAAGACTCAATAGAAAATAAAAGCTAACTGGAAAATGATACATTATAGCTAAATTATAATACAGCTATACCATAATTATAGAATATAGTAGGCATAGTTGGTGTTGTTTTTTTTTAATTTGGAAATATATTCTTATTGCAGATATTTTCTATTGTACCACAAGGACTAATCTTTCCTATGTCAATTATATAACTCTCTTAAATCAAGTATTTTTCTGTCTCAGTGATGCATTTATAGGATCCAGGGTAGTGTTGCTGGACATATGGGTGATTGTGAGAATATCTCTGTTCCTGTTGTAAGCAAGTGCCTTCATACTTTTAAAAAACAGCTGAAAGTAAATGGGACATGCAGCTAGCACGGATTAATCTGCAGTTAGAATTAGCTATGTTCTTTAATTCTCTAGGCCCGTGTCTTTCCTTAAACCCAGAGCTGTGCTTCCAAACGGGGCAGGAATATCTGAAGTGGTTTTTCTCTGTTTAGTTTGGGTTTATGAGACTAGAGAGAGCATTCTCCCAACTCAGCTGGTCCAGGCCAGAAAGATGTTTCACAGTCAGCTTTAAGCTTTCGCTTGTGCAGAAGAGAAAGAGGATTAATTTAACATCCATGTGTTAGGGGTTATGAACATGTCAGGGGTGTAGGTGTGACTAACAGTCATGTCCTGGAGGAACGGCATCCTGAACCCAATGCGTTCTGTTGACTTTCTCATTTAGTGAGGGAATTGTGGATAGATGGTGTTGGACATACTAACAACTCGTTGGCTCGGGATGGTGCGTGTGAGTCGGAGAGGGAAAAAGGGCAGTGTCGGAGAACACTGAAAGGCAAAGGCAAAGAAGGGATTTGACATCTCCAGCTCTGGCTCAGCCACAATCGCCTCTTTGCCAAGGGCCTGGTTTCCCCTCTCTCTTCCTTCTTCAAGCTTTATCAACTGCTCATTTATTTAACAAAATTCTGTCTGCCAAGCTAATTAGCAAAATATCTGCAGCCGCTCCACTGATATCAGGTCATTTGACTGTTTTTATAACAGTGATATGAGTCCACAGGATCCACCACATTTGAGCATTGGGAAGTCATTGGATTCCCAGGCATGTTATTTACCACTTACCACTTTCATTCCTTAAAGTGATATAAACAAAACAGAATGTCCATTTTCCTTGCTTTTTAAAATGAGGGCTTTCCCCAGCATTTAATGCAAATGGTGTCATATTTGCAGACACTCATGCACTGACCCAGCACTCCACCGGACCAAGGTTGGGTGAGTGAATGATTGCACTCCTCTTGTGCAGCTGCTCTTTGAGATAGGTCAGAACAGCCCCACAACAGTAACACTAACAGAAGGTATAAGAAGAATTTGCTTCTTTGGGATGGATGCCGCTTCAAGCAGTAGGACAGAATGACTCATTTGCATATATTTAGATGGCTAGAATATAGATTCCCACACCTCATCTGGTCAGTCCCATGCTTCCTTTACAGACAATGGAGAAAAATAGGGGCTGGAGGAGAGTGAATCATTTTAAGGTGCAGCTAAAATAGGTGAGATGTTCATATTCTTCTTCATTGGCTTTTGCCACAGTCAAAACTATCTCAGGTGAAGATGTCAACATTGTGGACATAGGGGTTTGCCCATACATAGGCATCTAGAGCAATTTGAGATGCCTCAGGACATCCAGGACATCCATGGCATGGGTCTGACAGGGAAGGAAGACATACAAAAGATCCACAGCCTTCTAGAGCAGCAGCTGAATGCTAGATAGGACACCTCTGAGTGCTTAAAATGTCATTACATGTATACATGTATTGTATATATATTTAATCCCATCCTATTTTTCCACTGGAAACAACAGTAACTTGGTCATCTTGCTCACATGTACACACTACATTGTAGATACTCAAATCTAAAATGACCAGTGGTGAATACTACCCTTAAAGGTAGATGACCTCAATCTCACCCTTACAAGTGTATCTAAATTAATGAGACTAAGACCCGTCAATATGTATTGAAAGTAACTATTAGCAACGGCTTCCGGACTCAATATTCTTCTTTAGTCTAAAACTGAACTAGGAATTTTTATTCTTCTATACATGTAACACAGTTATCATGCTCTCTTGACTTCTTCAATCAACAATAAAGCAGTCATGGATAATATTCACAGTGATTTACTCATATTTGTTCTGAATTTAAAGTCCATTAACAGTTAATCCCACCTCAGCTGACATGGCAGGTAGTCCGTTATGTACTGGCTATGAATACATTTGGTAATACAAGCATGTATTGTTTAAAGCAAACAGGCAAGTCACATCTCCTTGACTGAACTTGGAACAGATTAGCCAACTCAACATTACCAAAGCCACATCAAATCTTCACAAGAACTACTGCCATCTAGTCACTCACTGCTTAGCCTGTTGTTTCAAATGTGAGGACAGTTTCTGCAGGGGATTCTTTTGGGGTAAAGTGTGTAAATTGAGTTCATTAGATTTCCTCTGAAATTTTAAAATTATGTAGAATGGGACAAAACCTTTTCAATACATCTATTCCAAAGAAAACAAGAAACCTCACTCCCTGGTGCTGCAGTTGCTACCCAAAGAGAGAAATTAATATCTAATGTCCATCTAATTTTCTGACAACTGAATCCGAACTTAAATAAAATTCTAGAACTAGCGGAGAAATGCTTGTCTCACTCATTTCCATTGCCTTATCTGTTTTAGGGAGAACTTAATAGTAGGATATTTCAATGGGTTCTGAAACTGGGTGCAGGTACTAATAGCAGTAGCCTGCCTAGTAGCAGTAGCAGCACTGACCAAATTCCTAGGTGTTACAAAATAATAAAAGCCTGGCACAATTTTGGGAGCTATTGCTGCCATTGTAACTGCTATCAGCAGTGCTGTGCAGTAAAAGGTTGGTTCTAATGCACCATAATTTTTATAGTTCAAGTAATATCTGGGATTGATTTCCCACTGCTGTCCTTGATGTTTTTGCTCCATTAAACATGAAAGTTTGGGTTTCATCAAACTATTCTTGGATTGAAGATGATCAGAGGAGTGTGCACTTGCATAATAGGGATTTTAACCATTGGAAAAATGTAGACAATACACAGTATAAGTGTTTGCTTTCTTTAGTCAAGGAAGAGTCAAGGGTTGTGGTCAATGCCTCAATGTCCAATTGGCGGCCAGTGACGAGTGGTGTTCCTCAGGGGTCTGTACTGGGACCAGTGCTGTTCAACATCTTTGTTGGAGACGTGGACAGTGGGATAGAGTGCACCCTCAGCAAGTTTGC
>JAOXNO010000024.1:115594140-115613231 GCA_028565335.1 Limnodromus scolopaceus
TTCCAATATCTGAAGGGAGCCTACAGGAGAGCTGGGGAGGGACTCTTTGTCAGGAAGTGTAGTGAAAGGACAAGGGGCAACAGTTTTAAATTGGAGGAGAGGAGATTTAGATTAGATACTAGAAAGAAATTCTTTATAGTGATGGTGGTAAGGCACTGGAACAGGTTGCCCAGAGAAGTTGTAGATGCCCCATCCCTGGAGGTGTTCAAGGCCAGGTTGGACAGGGCTTTGAGCAACCTGGTCTAGTGGGAGATGTCCCTGCCCATGGCAGGGGGGTTGGAACCAGATGATCTTTAAGGTCCTTTCCATCATAGACCATTCTATGATTCAATGATTCTATGAAACCGTTCAGACATGTCCAGAATGAAAGAGAATACCATGCAAATGAGACAGAACAAGTGCTTCAAAATAGTACTTTGGATACCCCTCATATATCTTTAGCAACATTAATCTGATCATTCCTGCATGCTATACATACATTAAATATTTTGACCTGACTTTGATTTATACCAAGGTTTTTTTGATCTGCTGTGACAGCTTAAAGAGAACTTCTTTAAGAAAGTTCTTTAAGAAAATGTGATGCCAGCTCAAGGTTACTTTTACTTCTTGAGACTGAGAGATTCCAGCAGATCACAACAGATCCTCAGTAACTGACCTTGACTCAAAGGGAGGGTCTCCCTCACAGCTCTAACCCTGTCCTCTCTGCAGTAAATAACCAAGTGTTCCTTGCCATCTTGAAACTTGTTAAAACACTGTCACATCTACTACCAAACTTTGTTAGATCTGTTTTATTTCAATAAAAGTATTGCTGCTTCTGAGAGTGAAGTACATCACTCCATCTCTGACAACCTCATCTTTGAAGGGAAGCTTTCTCTTCATCCTTTTCTGACTCTTGCTTTGCCTTAGTGTCCCATTTCTACTTTAGCTAAAGAGACTAAAAATTGTTGCTGACAGCTGATGTAGATGATTAGCCTTCATAACTGGCCAGTGTCATTGGATTCAGATTTACATTTTCCTACTGTAGATTTTAGCAGTTTATTAGGGAGTAGTTGAGGAAAACAAGCAAACAAATAAGCCAGCAAACAACCAAAGTTACATGTGCATTGTCTTCCATAATTAGAGCTATAAGATAAAGTGTACTTGTCTTCTGAAGGTTTAGCATTCTTTACAGTTTCTCCATTTCATACATTTAGAAAATATGGGACAAGGAACACAGTAAATTCAAAGGATGAAATAAAGTACTGGTGGGGGTTTGTCTGCTTCAGTGACTTTACCTAAAGATGAATATTCAAGCTGAGAATTTCAACACCTGTTACTGAGAACTGTGTCTAAACTCCTAGGATCTGTACAATTTCTTAGCCCAGTATGCACAGGTAGTTCAACTGCAGAACAAGTCTTAAAATTGCTTATGTCTCTCATGGGTACCGTATTTTTACCAATCTACAAAAACTGGCCATGTAATCAGGTTTCTCCCTAAGGAATTAGATGCCCAAACACAGATATCTAATCTTTAAAAGAAACTCACTCTCATTTACTTAGTGTATCGAATGGTTCATGAGATATAATGATACACTTTTACCTTAAGCTAACTGATTGAATTTTTAGTTAATAAATAGTGAGCTAAAGCTGCATTCCTCAGTTACTTGTCAGACCTGTTGTTGATTTGAATTAATTATTATTTGAGGAACTGCTTACTGAGTAAAGAAAACTTCCATAGTAGCACAAATTTCCAGCATTATTGGCTAATTAAGGCTTTGTCTACACTGGCAGCTGGGGACTTTAGGCAATCTCATGCCCATATGCACTAACCATTTACATTGTAAATCTTTTGGCTAGGTCTTAAGTGACAGTCTTGCCTGATGCTGCAAAAAATGTTGGCATGAGGCTGATCTGACCCCTTCATACCATGTGCTTTGAAATTATCTGGGCACGCAATCTGTAAACACTATAAATCGATCTGCTGCAATCCCACAAGTCCCCCTTTTTTTTGATTTCTTGCAGTTCCTGCAAATCCTTTCTTTTCTTTTTGCCACCCATAAGTAAAGACAATTTCAGAAAAAGGCAGACAATTCACAATTGATTACTAAAAGACCTCAATTTCATATGGTACAAAGGAAACTGTGTTTCATCTTAGACCTTATCAGGTAATATGAGGCATCAGATCCATGATTTATGGTCTTTGGAAACAGAGGAACAGTTTAGGTTCACTGTGGACAATTAAAAATTGATCATAAATATCATGTACAGCATCATGAATGCAATGCTTCAAGGTAGCTCATGGCAGAGACGTAACATTTAGCAGGATAAAATGAAGTTTACTTTGCAAATGTGCTGCACTTCTTTTATGCACGGATTTTTCTAAGTCTTACTTTTTGCAAAGGTCTTGATTTCATTACACGAGCACTTAAGAACAAATTGGGCCTTCGACTTATATGCCTGAGCAGTACACAGTGAAGAAAAATATTTTCAAGACTGTGTTGAAAACACAAGGAATACTAGAATTTCTCAGACCTGAAAGCAGCCTGCTTTTATTGAGTCTGAAACAGGGCATTTTTTTACCACTGTTCATGTTTTGTTCAGTGGCTAAGAGTTTCAGTCCTTATTTTCTACAGTTCTTCTCCTTTTTTCTGCCAGATTTGCTGCAAATCTCACCATCACTACTACTACTTATTCTTCTGATTAAAAGGATGAAGGATGATCTATGACATCCATAGATCCATGACACCATGACAGGCTGGCTTGGTGGCAAAGGGTGCTGGAAGATTTCCAGATCTGCAAGAAGTGTTTCTGGTGAGCAGATGTTGGGTCTTCTCAAAAGATGTCTAAGGAAACAACACAATTGTCTGAGCGGGTACCTCAAATTCCAAGTTCATATCTGTCCAAGGTAGGTGAGATCCAACAACCGGCTAGATGAGCACAGCTGGTAGACTCATCTCAGGGTAAAGTTCAGAAGTTACTGTGGACCAAGGACCATCCTCAACTGATAGTTTAGGATCCAGCCATGCCATTTGGAATGTAACAACTGTAGCTGGGCCCAATGACTTGGCCTCAGGATTAGAAGACAGGCCTGGCAATATTTACATGACTTTTATAGGATGTAGTCCCAGTTGTAGAATGGAAGGACTGTACGCTGTTACCTATATGGATAAACAAAGCTGCTTTACCTTACAGTGTGGTAAATTTGGTCTCTGTATATCACATAAACAGTAGACTTTAATGGTGGGGCAGGGTATATGGGAAGTTAGTAGCAATTTCTGAGCTAAATTAATAGCTCTTGATGAGTTTATAAGCCATAGGTTGAATTTGGTTTTGATGGTTTACTGCAAACCATCCCAAAAATTTGAACAATTACCGTTTCCCATAAGGTCCATCTGTGCCTGAATTCACTGTGGTGAAAAGTGTGGAAAGGCTTAAAGTGAAAATAAAATTCAGTGCTGGTTTATAGTCTGTTAGCAGTTATGAGACAACTAAAGGCCAGGACAAGTTCCTTGAGATGTCTGCATCATGACCAGCCACAGAACAAGAATCCAAATGCCCTTTGTGACTCCCAGGGTTGGTATCCATGACTAGCTCTCCCTTGCTGCCAGCCTGAAGGCAGGTTGTTGCTTTAGAATAAGAGTAAGTCATCATCCATAACACATTATGATACCTTAGGTTGATACATTGTTTTATCAAACACCCGTGGAAAATTTCCACGTATCCTGCTGAGAAGATCCTCCTCCCACTGGCTCGTGAACGTGATCTGAAGGCAGATCTGACTTAAGGGGACACAGTAGGGCCAATACATTTCAGAAGATACTTCTCACAACTGTTGCTACCATTTTGGGTCACTTCTTATATCATGTTTTTATTTGTTTTATTTTTTATAACAAAAAAACACAAATCCATGTTTACAGTTCAGCAAAGAACTGAAATGTGTGCTCCAATTCATTCTCATTTAGGACAAGATGGGAGAATACTTGTAGCATTTTTACTCACATTTCTCTAACCATAATGAGTATTTAATGCATTCATTATCTTAGGCACTTGTTTAAATGTTGTTTTCAATATGATTTGTTTTTCAAATAAGGGTCTCAGTCATTATGAGCCCTCAAAGGGCACATTGCTCAGATAAGAAAAACCAGAGGTATCTTTCTGTCCAAAATAAGGAACAATTAGAACACTATGGAAACTGCCTAAACCTACACCAGCAATAGTCCTATTGCACAAACTCCTATAAATTCGAGGTAAAAGAAACATTTTGGTTCAATCCTTCTGCTGTGTATTTTTTATTTCCATCACAAAACACTGGAGGAGCCAAACTGCTCAACACGCATAAGAGTTCAGTCCCCTCTATAAAGATACAGACTCTACCCCAATTTTACCCCAGAAAACCACATCATTGTCACCTTTGCTTATACACCACTGGGAACTGCAGGCCTATGTAGACATGTGGATACTCTTATTTAAACAGAAAAGTGATTCTGAACCCACTGAGTTCAGCTTCTGTAATTTTGTGTATGTAACAGATACATGGATTGATATATATTGGGCTTTTGGTGTTTTCGCAGTTGCAGATGATTAAAAGTGTCCAAGATAATCGAATGATACTAAGATATTACCTAATACATTACAGGACTAAAAAAGAAGTTCATAACATTGTCTCATCTGGAACTACTACAGAAAAACATTTCTTGACATCATTTTGGCAAGGAAGCAAGCCTTCTTCTATGATGTCCATTTCTAAAAATTAAAATTAATGGAGTTCTAATGAAAAATGTGAGAATTCATCTTCAAACTCTTTAGGAAGACTGTAGAAATGAATGGTATCAAGACATGAAGTAATTTGAGACACTTGTCTTTCTTTTTACCTGTTTTGCATGTTTCTGAGTGGAATGGGAAATAGGTTTTTAACTCACTGTTACTGTAGACACCAGTAGCATGCAATGTGAGCAATACAGTCAGAATATGCATTTGTGTCTGGGTTAATTTACCTGCTGATATTACAGTAAATTAGTACAGCAGTCACAGTACCACAAGTTTCAGGATCTGTGAATGTATATTATGAAGGTATTCTTTGCAACAGATATTCTTTAGCTATTTAATTGTATCACACTTTTCTTGCAAGTTTCAGCTAATCCCTGCCATTTACTTAGGCACTATCTGTCATTAAAATCAAATACACTCTTGCAATCATTTCACAATCAGTTCAGCCTGGCTTAGCACAGAATGACTTCCAGCAACTCCCAAGGGAGTGTCATATTTAAGTAATCCTGATGTTTATTGTCTATTTTCCTGGCAAATAAAACTGGATCAAAAGTAGCTTTACCCTTATTTTTTATAGGATTAAAAATAAATGAAGACTTACGTTGTCCTTGACAAACAAATTTCATCGTCAATACTGATGTGGAGGTTGCAGAACAAACAGAAACAATCCAGTTCATGATGCTGGGGCCCTTCTGAGCTGGTGAGTGACTTAACATTATGGCAGATTTGCATAGCTTTGGTATGCAAAAAAAATGGGGAAAATGGCTTTTACCACTAAAAGCCACTCTGCTAGCTGGGAGCACAACAGCTATCTTTGTGTTCTTTATAATACTATGTGTATATTATGAGATAGGTAGTTTTTGGCCATGTTGACTTGCTTATTAGTTGAGGACTATCTCACAGTATGGCTACACCTAGTTCGCGTTGAGCAATTCCCTTGCATTGAGTTTAGGTCTCAGCAAAGGTTTCAGGCAATTTGTTCTATACTGAGCCTCAGTAATATTTAATAGGTTTACAAATGCCAGCTGATAGAAGTTCAAGCACTCATGGTCAGGCACTGTCTGAAAAGGAGGTTGGAAAAATGGTGGGAAAAAGCAATTAGATCAGTTGAAGATTTTAGCCTGAACATCAAATCATGATCTCAGAACATAATGTAGGACAGCGGTTTGTTACACTTATTATGGCTCCATATCAGACTTTTTCAGAAAAAATCTGATATGGAGCCATAAGACTAGAAGGGACTTTCTGAGCTGTTAAATCTAGTCACCCTGATATTGCAGATAACTGAATTAAATAGGTTTTTTTCAATTCATAAAATGTCCTCTTAAAAATAGTTTATAATTCTTGTCACAGTAAGTTGTTTCCAAACTTTGGCCAAGCACTTTTAACTTTAAACTATTTACAGCTGCTGTTGGGTTGCTAAGGAAGTGTGTTAAACAGAAGTACAGAATATATCACTCCTCGTTAACAAGAGTTGGCTTGTTGCTAAACGTGAATTATCTTTCATCATAGAAAATCAATATTATCTTTTTCTCTGAGTACAGATATGGATTCCTCTCTGCAATTTACATTATACAAGCATTGAAGGTCTACAACCAGGAAGACCTCTTCTAACTGTCCTTCTTGGCCAAGGAAAAGCAGGAAGGAGACTAATAAAACTTTAGATGTAAAAGAATTAGATAAAATCATAGTCTTTTATTCTCTTTTTAACCACTCCATGTTTAATCACATTTTTTGAACCAGTAAAAGTAATTCAGAGACCTCGTGGTGCCATGGATCACAAGTTGAAAGCCAGTATCTTAGCCAAAAATCAGTAATTTCAAAGCTTAGCCAAGGAGCCTTGTGGATGGCATATTCTCTGCTTGTTCAGTTCAAAGCATCCTTTGTATACCCTTTCTTCTGAATGTACACAAGATACCACCTTGGAAGTAATAAATTCTTAGAAAATTGTATGGAAACAATGAGATCATGAAACTGAGATCATGTGCACATAGTCTAAACGGAAGGTCACTGTTGCATTTGTTCAGTCATGAGCACTCAGTATTTATCTTTTGCGTTTTAATGGCATGCTTGGTAGTTTTAATCTTACAATTTAACAAGAGAAAGGAATAATGCAAATATTTGCATTCATGCAGAGGTACTGATATTTAATATTCAGAATAGCCATAAAGATAGAAACCCCACATAAAGTTCATGGCCTTATGCATACATAACATTAACAGTGAAGGATGGTATTCAATTTGCCTATCTGTCCTAGCCCTATTGAAAGGGACAATGTATTAAGCATAATGAAACATCGTTCCAAAGAAAATGGTTAGTCAGTCTGTATTTTAAATGAGGAGGTACCTTCTTTTTCTTCATTTGCTTCAATTTCATTTGCTTCAATTAGAAACCTAGAAATAGATAAAAAATTTTAGTTTAGTTTTTCACTTGCAGTTATAAAAAATATTTGCAAAGGTTTGCCTTTGGGCCATTATTATTTAAAAATGGAATGTGACTAAAGTACCACACACTTTAAGTGCTGTTGTAATAATCAGATCCACTGGTATTCAAGTGATCTGTTTTTTCTTGAGACTTATCTGAAAGACATGGCTGGGTGGTAACTTGGCCGTGTTAGGTTAGTGGTTGGACTCGATGATCTTAAAGGACTCTTCCAACCATAACAATTCTATAATTCTATGATTCTACGATAGTCATTGTACCTACAGTTTAAAATCAATGTTTACTTAACAGAAATCTCCTTTCACAGAGCCTGAGGCATTTGGATAAACTTATTCCTGACCTGTTTCCTTACTCAACATATATTGTGGGTTTTCACACCTTATTTCCTGCTTTGAGGACAAATTATTTACGGAAACAACTAGGAAATTGTACAGGATAATCTTAACCTTTACAGTAATTACTCCACTTACCCAGATTGCACGATTGCTATGTGTCAGATCATTCACCTGAAAAAAGTCTCCTCCATGACATCTCAGTGATGATTTACAGCCAGTTGTCCTGACAGTGGGTGGTAGTAATCTCATATTTGCATTTCCTTCCGGAAAAAACATGAAGATGAAGCAAGGGTGACAAAGTCTGAACCTGAGCCATGTTAAATGAATCTTCAGTATCTTTTCTATTTTTTTTTCCCCAAATTTTTTGTTGTTGTAGAAGGCTAAAATATTTTATCTTTTCTTATTTTTATTCAGCTTGTTCTCTGTAGTGATAGAAAATTCTGTTCCAAAATGGATAGATAAGGCTTTTCCCATACGGTATGTATTAGTGTACACCTATCCCATAACCAAAGTACATATTTTCCTGTTGCTTAACTTCCTCCTTTCTTAGAAGTGATACGAGACCCAGGTATTTATCAATCATACAATGTCTGAGATTTCAGAAAACTAGTGGCTGCTCGCAATCTTAAAATATTACTCCAGCGATTCATGAAGGATTTCCTTTAGCTGGCACTGAATGCACTGAATGATGACTATACAATATGTGACCTTTTCAATGCTTATAAATATTATACATGATTTTAGAGAAGTCAGTTTCAACACTGTGTCAAAATATTTACTTACTTATTGTGGATTTGGGCTTATAATGAGCTAAAGGATCCTGCCTCATTCATCCAGAGTAATTGAAGGCGTAATTGACTGAAAGCAATTTCTACCAGCCACCTGCATGAAGGAGCATTTGTTGAAATTGCCTTTTCCCTGTAAGCAATTATCAGATTTGTTACTGACAGTATCACATTGAGCTTCATTAACCAACAGCTCCTGGATCTTGTGAAACTGAATGTGCTTAAGTATAATCCCAGTTTACTACGCTTATTATTGCAAATGTATCCTGACTATAAAAATTAAGCTTCCTAATTGCAGGTTTATTGCTGAATAAAGCTGTAGCGGAGCTAGATTTTTCTAGTTTGCGTTTGGCATGGAGATTGTGTGGTTGGACAGGGAAACACTAAGATTAATGACAACTGAAGGGAGGTTTTGTCACCTCTCGAAAAACTGAGATTTGATATTGTGCTGGTTGATGTGTCAGCACGACTTTATGTTGCAGCACTCTCACTACTAAACAATAGTTCTGTGAGCCATGGAACTACTGAAACTGCAGAGGGGATTTATCTGGCAGGTTAAAAAATCTGTGTTTAAGTGGCCACAAGTAGGTGTGCAATAGGTGTTCAAATCACATTGCAGTCAACAGAGCTCAGTTAATACAAAGAAATCTACAGTTGTTCTTCTGACCAAGTGTCTGAAAACAAATAAAAGTGTTAGAAACAAAAGTGTTAGAAAAAAACAAACCTCCAAATCTAAATGCAGATGAAAATATTAATTTAACTGTTAATTCACTTTTTTAATTAGAAGCAGTGAAATACCTTTCAAAAAAACCTTAGCTAAGGCAACATAAATTCAACAACTCTTTTCTTTTCGCATTTGGTTATTCACTAAATAATTGTTAGGTATGATTTGGTTATTTTGAAGTCAAGTGAAAACACTTTATGTTGGAAATTGTCTCCAAGAAAAATTCCACCAAAAAACTGTTTTGTTTTGGTTTGGTTTTTAGTTGAAGAAAGCATGAACGAAAAATCAATAAATTGATAGGTACTGATGTCATTTCTTTTGACTTCTATAAGGCCTTTGACTTGATCTAAGTGTCTGCTTGATCTAAGACACATCAAGTGTCTGCTCTGAGCAGAACTTCTCACCATTTGTCCAGGTTTTCCTACTTGCAGCACCAGCATGCTGTGTCTCAAAAGACACCATTCATGAACCCTTTGGAGGAAATGTTGCTTCATTTTGCCTACACACCCTGCATGATTTGGCCATAATTCATTGCTGATGTCTTTGGACACTATTGCCACGTGTGCCACTACTTACCACATAAACAAGGTTGCCTATGGAGTTTCAGGTATGTGATCCAGAAGTAACAGCCCATTACATTACAATATTACCTTACAAAAACCCATTAGATCATCTTAAAATTTTCTCATGTTAAAAATATGACTTAAATAAATAAAACATGAGCTTCACAATTTTTTGGTGAAGTCATATCTGTGTCATATGCTTATGTTTCTGATTTTGATACTAGAGACAAAGACGAAACAGCAGCAGTGACTGGCTACTACTGCCAGTTTACCTGTGTAAAAAGTGTAGACTTCATCAAAAACATAGACATCATCACAGCTCATAGAATCATAGAATGGTTAGAGTTGGAAGAGACCTTAAAGATCACCAAGTTCCAACCCCCACTGCCATGGGCAAGGACACCTCCCCCCAGACCAGATAAAAAGAGTGTGATAAAATTACTTGGAGTGGAACAGGACACAGCAACAGAACTTATGCCTTAAGTATTATTATACCATTTCTGTAGATATAGAAGTCTACATCTGAATTAGTTACTTGATTTGTCTTCAAGGTGAATGAGAAAAAGGTGCCATTTCAGTGACATGATTCATACACTGGAGACTTTAGTATTTGCTGTAGGATGAGATGAACTGAAATCTGGAAACACCCGTTTTCTCTTTTGACCACAAAGGGGGGGACTAGTAGGCTTTCAAAGGGATTTTCACTTCATTGTTTGCCAAAACTGGAAGAACCATCCTTTGAGAGCTTACTTCAATGGCCTACTTTGCAAGCAAATAACTTGAAGACTAGTATCTAAGTAGAGAACAATCACTCTTTTGTGCTTGTGTCTGGATCACCCAGGAAAAGGACAAAAGCTTAAAGAGCAAGTTGGTTTTTATCTATGACAGAAATTTTATTGGACATTTGTTTACTGACTACAAATTAAATATATTTGCAAATATGTCTGTATATACATATTTAAGTATGTACACATACATGTAGTTTAATTTTTTCTCTTTACTGACATTGTAAAGAGGAATATTTTGTCTTTCTAATCTAAACATTTTTACTTCAAATGTTACTTTTCTCACAAAATTTAACAACAAAAGTTGACAAAAAAGCTATATACCAGTATACTCTACAACTGCCAGTGTCTCTGCTTATGAAAACAAAGGAAATAAAATTTAAAAGGAGATACGATCATCAGTTTAACAAATGTGGTGTTTCTAAGACATAGGAATAGGTACAAACTAGAACTGTGACTAAATTAGCAGTGTAATCACTGAGGTAGAAAAGGAACATCAAATATTCTGGCTGACGCCTTGCTCGTTTGGGTAAATGAGCTACAGAAGTATTGACTCAAAGGAAGAATTCTGGAGTCATATAATCCAACCTCCTATTAATTGTGGAATTGAGCAGAATTTTTCTCAATGAGAAAAATCAGTCTTTGACCCAAGTCTTGAAGTTCCTGACCTTTTATAGATTTTTATAAGGAATTAATAAGGGATGATTTCGGTCTAAAAAGTAATTTATTTATGGAACTGTCACTGAATCACAGAATTATCAGAGATGGAAGGGACGTCTAGAGATCATCTAGTCCAACTCTTATTTAGTAAGATACTGATATTACACTTTTCCTATTTCTATATATACAGAAGTATCATCAACATACTTGATAGTTGAAGATCTTCAAAGATATTTAATGTCCATATTTTATGTAGGAAACATAAATAAATGGTAGAAAGCAAGATTTGATAACCAGAATAGTAAAGTTGAGGGTTGGACTAGATGACTTTTAAAGGTCCCTTTCCTAACCAAGCCACTCTATGATTCTGTGTTTAAAACTAACAGCCTCTACTATCTGAATAACAGTGTTCAAACCTTCAAGGAATTAATAAAAATGACACAACCCTTCTTATTATTCTGGTCTTTCATTTTGACTGAACTCAGTGCTGAGCATGCTTTCAAGGTCTCATCAGTCAATGGCTTAGAGAGAGGAATGTATAATTTGTGTCTGTTTTTAAGTACAAAGTATCTACTAGATTAGCGCAAGAGAAATGGAGTCCCTCCTTGCTTCATCACCTAAGAAATTTTTTTGGATAAACCTCTGTGCTTGCATATTGTTATATGATTAGAGCTGGGAGGCGTTTTAATGGCTTGGTCCATTGTGACATACTGGTCCATGTGGACAATAGATAACAAAGTGCCATCTGTCTTTTAAATGAGGTAAATGGGTGGGGGTACATACTTTGTTTATTGTGAAAATATTTTGCAAATATAAAGTGGAGCTTACATGGAATTAGGTGTTACATTTTAAAAGTTGGGTTCTCCAACTTCCCCGGTTAACTGTACAGTCATTTCAGAGCTGTAGCTGTCTCTGGTTTGCAACGATAACATTCCTTAGAGCTTGGTACACCATAAATTGTAACAAATGAGCACATAAGCATTCGTTTCCTGCCTAGGTTAAGCTTTAGCTCACAAAGATGACGTTCTCTTGGCTGTGTCATTTGAGGAAGCAGACCTTGTTGGCGTCCTCTGAATGTGTTTTACATGTGTCACAGAGACTGGACTGCACAGCGTAGCCTGGCTGGTGTTCTGATGTAATAAAGTGAAACATCAACATCAGAAGCTCTTGGATGCAGCTGGTAATGTTTCATTTCCCTGTGACACTTCAGTGGCTAAGATATGCATTAAAAATTGCAAGGAAAGGGCTGAGTTTCTTTTCTTCCTAAATGGAAGTTCAAATGCTTTGTCTTCTCAGACAAGACCCCAACAGGAACTTCACACTGTCAATCCTGTTTTCATTTCCATCCCTATGTCCCTTTAGAAACCTGTCCCTTGTTGCTTGCTCGGTGCCTGACTGAAGTGAAAGGGATTCAACACTGGAGTGAGGATGAATAAATTAATATCAATAAAGTGCTCAACAGAATGATGGCTGATATTAGGAAAGAAACTGAAATACGGATCATTAACCAGGGCTTCCTATTTAATTGTAAAGTTTGGTTAATCTTTAACAATCTTCTCCTTTCTGGAAGAGGTGCTCTTTTTATGTCATTGTAACTTTTACCTCCATCATGTAGCCATATTATACTATATCCCTGTATTGTATAGATAGTTTATTCTACATAGCAACAAATAACTGTACATACATATATGTATAGATATGGAAGGGGGGGAGAGAAAGCTAGATGGTGACAACTAATAGAATTAAAAGTTTCTTCAGCGTTAAGTAGCACAATGAAGTCTAGTTGAATGGCTGTTGGAGTTAAAGTAAGCCTCTATAAAACATAAGCAATAACCTTTACCCTAATAAAACCTCAGCATTAATAGTTCAATCATGAATGAATTTAAGATGAAATGCTCAATGAAAATCCTCATATTCTGTCACTTTGATGATATTTCTTCCATCTCCTATTTATCTCCCATTTTAACATGTCTGTGCTATAGCTTAACTTTGACTTTTGAAGGTAAGATTCCTAGTGTCCTGTATTTTTCACTAATTTTGGACTGAAGCTAGTACTTACAGAAATTTAAATTTGCTTTCCGTTTTAGTACAACCAGTGTTCAGAAAAGAGCTGCTATAGACCCATTGCAGTATCACTGTGAAATAAGTTCTTTCCTGGGGCACAACCAATTTTTTTCCCTGTATTCCTCTGTCTGGCTGCAGCAAATATCCCTAGAAGATTGAAAACGAAGGGTTCCTGCTAAAGGGGACTCAGAGAACTGTGATTTTCCCAGATCAAAGAATGAAAAATTGAGATCTCCTGACCCCTTACCAGTAGCAGTAAAGTCTCACTGATACTTATCCTTAGACCAACTACATTTTCTTCCAAATTCAAATCAGTCAATTTTTCAATGAAGTGAACACATAAGTCCATACACAAAGATCTGGGATTTGTCATAAAGAGAAATGTCAAACAGCTGTAGAAGCTATTTAAAATAAATACTTTCACTATTCAATACCTAATTAGAAAGGAAAGGCAAGTCTTCAAGCAGTATTGGTCTCTACCATGCAGGCTATATCATGCACCCCACTGTGCGTGCACTCATATAAATACAGATGTTCACGTACACTTGCATTCACTTGAAATGGCATGTTTGCAACTGTTAGTGATTTCTCTAAGGCTGTTGTGGCATCTTAAATCTTTGCCTATGCCTTGTAGCACAGCTGATTTGAGATGTCTTAGGTAAAATTGCATTTTGTGACAGTGACAGAAGAAGCGTGGAGGTTTTTATAGAGATAGATGTGATGATGAGTCACAAGAGGGATCAGTGGAGTTCTGAAGGATGAAGATGTGGATTTGAAGTAAGCTCCAGGGATGTGAAGGGGGGCTTAGGGATAAGACCAAAAAGAGTAGATGAAGAACAGTGAAAGGTTTCAGGAAGTTTTTCCTGGGAGAAAACCACCTTTCCCCCTTTCTTACCATTTGTTAACTTACCCTTGACAGCTCATCAGTCTGTCAGGCTACAGTGGGACTGTAGCATGCTCTTCCATTGCCAGTCTCCTTCTCCCCAAAAATCACCTTCTATCTCACACATTCCCTTATAGAATCTTAGGATCATAGAACAGTTTGGTTTGGAAGGGACCTTTAAAGATCATCTAGTTCCACCCGACCTGCCATGGGCAGGGGCACTTCACCCTAGATCACCCTAGCCCCATACAGCCTGATCCTGAACACTCCCAACAATGGGGTATCCACAACTTCTCTGGGCAACCTGTTTCAGTGTCTCACCACCTTCATTGTAAAAAATGTCTTTTTCATATCTAATCTAACTCTACCCTTCTTCATTTTAAAACCACCTCCCCTTGTTCTGCTGCTACAGGCCCTGGTTCTGCCTTTTTTATAAAAGGTCTCACATAAATAGATCTTTGTGCCAACTCTAACAGGTCCATGTCTTTCCTGTACTGGGGGACCTGGAGCTGGATGCACTACTCTCGGTGACGTCTCACAAGAGCGGATTGGAGAGGGAGCTGCTGGCCATCCTTCCGCAGCCCAGGAGACCATTGGCCATGATCAACTTCCTGGGACTCTTGGGCTCCCATCACTCCAGTGAAGAATGGGAGGGGACCTCCTTAAGACAATGGAATGGGGGAGAGGGGTTGTAGGTAGAGCCTAGAGCAGCCCTGGGGAGCTGGGCTAAGGACAGGAGAAGGCATGGAAATGGCAACGGTAGTACTGAGAGGGACTCTTCGCCCTTCTGCACTGCAGTCCAGCACTGAGAAACAGATTTGTCTCTGTGGCAAGAGCAGTGAGGCTGTTTGTATCGAGCTGTGCAGGCAGGAGACAGAGGTTAGATTTCAGATAGTGCAGTTTCCTCAGTTAACCAGGCCTTGTAGCCCCTAGTACAGAAAAGACAGTAGAACTATTTTTTTGTTCCAGCAGACCACTTTCTGAGGTAAATCCTTACTTTGCTGGTTATAAATGCAACCTCTCAAGAATTCTGCTAGGATGAAATACAAGCCATAGTTACATGTCTCCAGTCATTTGCTCTACTGTAATGCAGCAGAAAGAGAAGGAGACATTTGGCTCAGAGTTCAAATTCTACTTTTTTTCTCCATAATGTCTACCTCCAAACAGTTCAGGAAGCTGAAAACCTGCTTGGACCTGATGAGCTTGAAATCTACTATGGTTTGGCTGTTATTCACTGGGATTTGATCAATTGCATAATAAGAAAAAAATTACCCCATGAAGTTTCACTGTTTTCAGGGTCACAGCCTGGAACTGATGGCAGATACTGCTCCAGGATGCTGGTCTGACCTGGTGAAATAGGTGAGCTCAGCCCTGTAACTGTCCTCTGAGGTGAATCTTGCCAGCAAAGAAAATATGGGCAAAGGGTAAACGTGGTTGTGTTAGACTTTTCTCATTGTGCCTCAAAGTGTTGGGTGTGGAAAACTTAAACTGTGGAACAACAGGAGACAAGTAAGGCCAGAAGGTCTCCCCTGTAGCTCAGCCAAAGTTAAAAACAAGTAAAAGTCAACATCTGGAACCATTTCATGTCTGATTCTTTTAGATGGAGGAAGATGACCTCCTAGGCACATACCAAAACATTCACTTGTCCAGCTTTACACCAAGGGATGAAGGTATGGAGTTGTAGCCAGATACCTGGACAATTTGGTAGTGGTAGCTTCAGCAGCTCCTACCAGTTCATTTGCTTTCACAAGAGCCAGATTACCCAGCAGTTGCTCAGCGAGCACAAACCCATGGCTTGTTATGTGATGTTTTCATTATTCAGTGCTGCTCTAGGATACCTTGCTAAACCTTGATAAACTGCTCAGGAGCCATAGGATGACAAATCTGATGGGTTTCTCTTAAAACAGTCTTAAAAGATCTGTTGTAACACCCATGTTTCAAACTCCATCAATCTACTCATGTGTTCAAGTCTCAGTCCACCTTCTTGACTGACTCTGTTTCCTTAGCCGAACCAGGACACAGTTATCCAACATTCAAAACTGAAGTTATGGAAGCAGAATTGAAATTAAAAGCTTAAATAACAAACAAACCCAAACACACACACATAATCCAGTGTAGAATTCCCTATTCATCATTCTCTACTTCATACTAAAGGTTTCCATTTCTTATTTGAATCAAGTTTTGATTAAAATTTGCCGGTCATAGAATCATAGAATCATTTAGGTTGGAAAAAGACCTTTAAGATCATCGAGTTCGACCACTAGCCTAGCACTCATCATTCCCTGCAACTGGAAGAATAGAGAAGAACGCTGCTTGTGCTCCTGATCCCGTAACCAGTTGACTGAAGGCCCTGAAGCCTCTCTTGATTGCCCTGAGACTTCTTGTTGCAACTTCATTGCTGCCTGCCTGAAAAATCAATAATGGACAGTAATCTGAGGGTTGTACAAGGGTAGGACTTTTCTCTTCACATCTTTCACCAGAGACCCAGAGAGGCAGCAAAGTTTCCTAAAACATGGGTCAGGTCTGCATATTGGTCCTTCCATTCCCTTCAGAAAGGAGTTTCCTATGACAATGACCCATCTTTTTTTTCTTTATGGAAGCGGTTTTGATGCAGGGCATAGGCAGGCAATGTTAGTGACACCAAGCCAGATGAACCATTGTCCTTGTTATTATTTGGTTCCACTTTCAGGGCCTCGCACCTATTATGCAAGGGCACCTGGAAAGATGGAGTAGTCACAGAGGAGATGTGTCTGGCCAGGAACTTGTCACCATTGCCCCCTTCTCCTTAAGTCATTGTGTTCAGCCAGGCGGAGAGAGGACAGCGAGTCCTCCTTATGATGTGTCCTGTCTGCCTGACAGGCCTGTCCCAGGGAAGATAGTGTGCAGTTCCAGTCATCTATCTCTCTCCCACTCTCCCTGATGCTCCTCAATTTACTTACCTCCTCCCAGAGCTGTGTCACTAGAAGACATCGATGTTGCAAACAAAGACTCAAGTGCAGAGGCTAAAGCCTCTGGTACACAGACACTCTGGACAGAGGGCTTGAAAAAACATGAAGTTTTTAAACTTTTTCAAGCCACCTTTAGGACAATAAAAATAATGTTCAAGAAAGCTCTGAGAGGCACTCATTCTTAGTTATCCATTACTCAAGGAATGCTGGGCTAAGTGCAATGGTATGGATTAAGAAAATGTAAGAAAACGTGTATACAAAGCATACACATACATTGTTTTATGCCACACCATTGTGCTTAATCCTCCATTCACTAAACCACACTGTAAAAATAAATTGGCATAAAATGAAATATATTCTGGAAAGAAGTAGGAAGTTCCTCCTGACTGACAGCGGCTTGCAATGCCAGGGCTTGTTCAATATTCATGCTTACAAAATGCAGATTATATTTCTCTCATGCTGGCAAGCCAATAACTAAGCTTCACTGCTTTTGGCATTCACTACATTTTTGTCATACCTCCCTAATATGCCTTAAGGGTACTTGTTGATACCAAGAATTGAAACAAAGCTTATGCTTTCGGTTGCCAAGTCACTTCAGCCAGATGGAAACATAAATCTGGAGCCAGAAAATATTATTACTTTTATTTGAATTTGGAATGTACAATGGTGGCTTTGTCTTTACCATGCAACTGTTTCTTCTTATCATGAAAAAGTCTAACATAAGAAAAGACACATCTCGTTAAGGCTTCCTTTGTTGCTGTCCTGACAAGTTGGCTTGAACATGTTGTGAGGTCTATAACCTAGTTCTGGTAAATAAATGTACCATGTTCCTTTATGGAATTTACTTCCTCTTCAGCTGAGGAAGGAGTAAGAATGAGTAATGGCTGTAAGATAAAGGCAGGGAAATCACAGCAGAGCTGTGCACACGTATTTAACAGAGAAGGCTGAACATCCCTGGTGGTTCACCTTGGTGCCTTTAAATCAAGACTGTATGTCTTTCTGGAAGAACTGTTTTCATGCAACTTGAGGGGTTCTCAGTACAATACAGTTGTATCTGGAGAGGATATTATTGCTGTATTGTACAAAAGATGTTAGGAGTTGTAAAGTCAATAGCAAAGGTCTTAATTTGCTGGGACTGTCCTCAGGATATCTTTAAAATAGCAGTACATTTTGTATTTTTTGCATAAATAATATTTTTCTGCATAATTGTCTGGGAAGATTTAGTGAAAGGAGAAAAGTGACATGAAATAGAGAGCAAAGTATCACTGCAACACTAAACTTCTTCAGCAAAGGAGATGTTTCCCTGCCTGAAATATAACAGATACTGAGTTACTCCTCTGTACATTAACACTTTTTC
This sequence comes from Limnodromus scolopaceus, assembly GCA_028565335.1. Classification (NCBI taxonomy): domain Eukaryota; kingdom Metazoa; phylum Chordata; class Aves; order Charadriiformes; family Scolopacidae; genus Limnodromus; species Limnodromus scolopaceus. Next base: position 115,612,433 of record JAOXNO010000024.1, read on the forward strand.
TGGTATTTACTCCTGAGACTGGAAATGAAAATGATCTTCAAATTAAAACAACTAAATTATCCAACATGTATTATCTAATGGAAGCTACCTGAATTTAACAGAGGATGTTTGAGAGAGGTTGTCTGTCATCTGAGGATGATGAAGCTGTCAGCAGCTGTTCTTACTTCACTGTAGTCAATGTGGCCCCATACTGTAGTACCAGAAACTCCTTATTCTCTCCAGGAGGCACTAATCAAATTAAGATTACACTTCCAGCCATCCCTTACTTTAATATCTTCTTCAGCTGTTCTACAACAAACAGCAGCAAAATAATCAAGTTCATCAAACTTTCCCAAACAGTGGCACAGGACAGACCTCTGTCAGAGACTGCAGAGCAATGATTTTCAGAAGTGCCATATTTTCTTCCAAAGTGGAATTGCCCATGCAAAGAAAAAATTATGGGCCCCCACTATAGGAAACATCAGCCTTCTGATTTAAACTTTGCCGTTTTATCTCCTGTTCAGCACGAAGACAGTGGAGAAGAGGAAGCACCAGTTGGCCAGAACAAAACCTAAGAGAAAAGGTGAGAGCTGAGGAGAAATCAGTGATGCTTTTTCATATTACTTGCCTCATATCATACAACAGTGGAACCAGAATCTTTTCTTAAAGCATGTGCAGCTGAAGGGATGGTTGTGCTGCCTGGGACGTGGGGGGTTGGTGGCTTCAGTGTAATGGTGGATCCTCAGAGCTGCCTGACTCCCAGGCCAGCTCTCTCACCAGGCTGCCCAAACACCTGCATCCCACCGGCTGGTGTCCAAGC
>JAOXNO010000024.1:115613331-115638020 GCA_028565335.1 Limnodromus scolopaceus
CAGAGCTGCCTGACTCCCAGGCCAGCTCTCTCACCAGGCTGCCCAAACACCTGCATCCCACCGGCTGGTGTCCAAGCCAGGAGCCAGATGGTCTGGGAGTCTGGAAACGTGGGGACCGACGTTTCCAGGGCAATCTGCATACATGCAGCTTTTTCAGGGCTGATCCGGAGCTGCGAGTCCTCCAGCCTGTGCAGCCCTGATGGAGCCTGGCCAGTGCCACTGTTAAAAGGCACTGCTGTTACAGACCAGATTGTTCCTTACTGTCAGCAGCTGTCAGGGCACCTAGGGAGTGTATTTTGCTAAGGGATCACAAGTGTACCGATATTGCTGAAAGAAGGCAGTGCAGAAGTTCCTTTTTTACTGATGTATCTGTGTTTCTGGCTGTCTCTCTTCGTGCAGGATAAATTTTCTCTTCTGCAAAAATCCCTCTTCCCCAGAACTCCAGAGTTACTGTGTGATGAAAAAACCCGTGCCTGCGAGCCGCGCAGATTTTACCAGAGATTAAAAGCACCATCTAGTGGCACCAGGGTGAGTTTACAGGGGAGAGAGAAATTCTGGCTCACTTGCAATTAATAAACTGAGTCACAGAGAGTAGCAGTGTCAGGGCCTTCCTTTGGTGTTTCTCCCCATCACACTTCAGGGAAAGATGTTTTCTGAATGAGAGACAGGCTTGCAGGCTGCGCAGAGCAAACCCTGCTTCATCACAGGTTCAGCATCTCACTGTCCCCCACGCACCCTATTGCTTACTCCCGAATAAGACAGTGCCAGTTTTACTGTGATCTCCCAGAAACTGCTGGTGAATCCTTCGGAGCAAGACTTAGATACCACAGAGAATTAAACAAGAGAGGTTTCAAGTCAAAGGAAGTGTTCCACTCAATTCCTCCCCCTCTCCGCGCCCAAGAGTTCAATCTTTTATGTTTGAATTCAGAATAGGACGTGTTATCATTGGTAGCAAGACACATCTTTGGGCACAGCAGTCTGCAACTTTCCTCCTGTTGGCAGCCTGAATGTCCAACCTCCTTTACTTCTACTCTGACAAACATATAAGTTCAACATTCCCTCTTAAAGAATTCATATACTGAATCATATTCAGCACATGGTTATTTGTGTGTATTTGGTTCGACTGAGATAACAAACGTCATAAGTATGTGCAGTGGCAAGAGTTTACAGGTCTTTGTGATGACTGCAGCCAAAAATTCTTTAATTATGATGTCAAATAAGACATCACTTCAGTGAAAAATTCAGAACCTGGACTTGTAAGCTCACGTTAAATGGAAGTCTTTACTGCTCTGCCACCTTGTCATCATTGGTTTTTCAGCCAAACATCTGGGTAGTAGACTAATGAGTTGGATGCCTAACAGCTAAGGATTAAACAAGAGTCCACACAGGACAGCTGAGGCATCACAGGAAATCCGAGGAAGTCCTAATACAGCACTTCAGTTATGTGTAAAGAGTGAAGAGACCATGCTGTCAATGACTGGAGTTAGTGTAGGTAATTAATGTTTCAAAAAGGTCATATTAACACACAGAGGAACAGTGTTCTGTGGGCATTTGTTGAAGGGAAGGGAGAGGAAGGACAGGAACCAGAGCCCAGGCCTTAAACACCTGAGTTTATGCATGCTGCTTTGTCGTGCTTGAAAGAATGTGTATGAAAGTTCTCTTTCCCACCATGCAGTGACTTAAAAACCATATGATTGATCTGCCTCCCTCTCTTTATCCACTTAGCTATATATTGTATTCTAGATTTTCCTTAGCATCTTCTATCATCAGCCTTGCTTCCTGCTGATTGTAAACACCAAGGTCAGCTTCAAATTTTGGGATCATTAATAAACTTGCAATTGGGATCATTAATAATTTTGCAAGGTCTCATGAATTGCTCTTTCAACCTCTGTTCTCTGATGCAGCTTCAAGTACTATATGTTGCACAGGAGAAACGCAAAAGGGCTTCTGTTCAGTGCTGGTGTCCTATGCTGAGAGTAGCAGTGAAGCTCATCTCCTAACAAAGGTATCAGGCTAATTCCAGTGGTGTCCTGGTCATTTCCAGTCTCAGTAAAGGCTCCAGCATCTTTCTCAGAGAAATACAGAACAGTTTGGAGTTAGCCTCATTTTAATGGCATGGGCTTGATTTTTTTCAGCAAGGTGATAGCAAAACCTCATGGAAAGCACTGATCCCACCAGTTCAGAGAACTTCTGCTGGGAAAATTGCTTCTTTGCTGTAATCTGTGTTGATTGTGACAAGGAAATCAATTTGAATAAGTGACATATGTTAAGGACATAAACAGTCCTTATTTTTCATATAAAATACAGGAGGATGATATCTTTCTTGCCTGCTAAAAGCAAAAGAAATATTAAGACTTGCCCTAAATCTAAAATATTTAAAAAACCCCAAGCCTGTCTGTGTCGCTGTCACATAATTACAACACCGCATACATGACAGTTTGACAGATTAAGTTAATTAAACAACTACTGAGTGTATATTTCTGAAAGGATGCATTTGCCCTAACCTATAGAAAACCCTTCCACTCTTCTTCTGTGATACTCCATATCTGGTAGGTAGGTTTTGTTCAGTTAAAAATAGGTTTTAGCCAGCTAAATCTAAGCATCAGTATAAAAATTATCAAAAAAAGCAGGCAAGGCATCCTTTAATGTACGGAGTTACGCACACTCTTTGATGATATAAGGTTAATCAAATGGCTTAAGTTTTCTGTAACTCTTCCGGGGTGAAAAAGCAGCTCTTGGAGCATAAACAACAATGGGAGTAACAATAATTAATGAATGTGGTCTCTAAGCTCAGCTGGAAGTGTGAACTGGGGGCTCACACTGAGGCGAAATGTGTGTGAAGCAGCAGCTCCTGCCTTCTGCTGAGTTACAAAATCGGCTTGGGCCAAAGAATACAAGGAGGTTGAAGGCAGAAGGATGGGGTGTGTTTGGGGGAGGAAGGAACAGGACATAGGAGAGCATTTTGGTGGCAGGAGTGGAAGGGCAGTCCAAAGTCAGTAAGGTCAGTAATATTCTTGATATATTTTCCTGGTTTTTCATCAGGGAAAGATTGGTTAGGTCCAGGCTAAACCATTTTCAATTGTGCAGGAAAGCAGTGCCCTCGATCCCAAACCTGCTAACGTGATTCAAGAGCGGGTACAAGATGCAGGCACTTCATGCAGGAAAACAACCTGTTCTGAATCTGTGTTTATCTTTAAGCTGCTGAAGTTGATAGCAGTTAGGCACATGCTTAATTGGAAAGATACACACAGGCTTAGAAGCATACATAGATTTAAGATTTTGCTCTGATTTGTTTCCTGAATCCAAGTTTTTGTTTTTATTAATACTCTTATAAAGTTACATATGGGTATAGCTTTACAAAGCAAAGATAAACCCAGTATAAACAGAATAGACAGGCAGAAAAATCAGAAGATTATATGAAATAATGAAATATGAAATAATGAATATGAAAAAAATACGAAGAGCATCAACTCACGCTGACTTCATGTGTGTAATTTTATTATCTACTTAAATCCTTATTCTGGGGTTGCTCTATTATTGGGACGTTTGCCTTATTGATTTTGTCTTTGCTTTTTCCTTCTGCTTTCACATTTCAGTGAAACGCATGCCATTTCTAATACAGAGCAACCTGATTTCTTATGCCTTTGAAACCCTGAGCTGTGCTGACAAGACAGGTTAATGTTGATTTGTCAATAGTTCATATTTGATGCACTGGAGAAAATGCAGATACAAGATAAAAATGTGACGGCTTTAGAGAGAGATTGAACTTAATCTGTTCTTTCTGGGCACAGAAACATTAGAAGTTTCAAAGTGCTCTCTCAAAAGCATTTCTCTAGACAGCACATAAACTTTAGGGGAGTTAAAATCAAGGGAAATATCAGGAGGTAGAAGTGAGATCAGAATTAAAATACCCCAATCACAGACCACAGAATAGTGTGAAGGGAGCAGGGATCCCTCCGCAAAGAACATCACTTCAGCAATGTGTGGATCCTCTCTGGGATGTGGTAGCATCAGAGATATTTAAACTACAGACAAAAAGTTTTTCAAACAGACAGTCTGACTTACTATGCGGGACAGAGTAGAAAACATCCCTTGCATCTTAAAAGAACAAAATGTGGAACTGACAGAGGGATAAGAGCCTTTAACTGCTCCTCCTATCGTCACTGGCCAGCACTGTGTATATCTCTGCATCACATCACACACTTGTCATAGAAACCCCAGAAACTTTCCCTCTGCTACACCTCTCCTGTTATGGCTGGAACTCTGTCTGTCCTAGTGAAGATCACAAGTAACCTATATAGTCGCTTTTTACATAAAAATTGTGAACCACAACCCTGGGTTCCTTTAAGGCTTGCTGTCTTAGGTGATACCTTGGACATGTTAATTTGATCTCTGGACCTGTCACATCTTTCCATCACTATAGAGAGATCCTGTGTGTTTAGCAGCCCAGGGTGGTACTGCTACCTATACTGAACCATACGGTACATTCATATTAGCAAATTAAAGATGTACAGGTGCCATGTACACATGGGTTAGCATGTGGCCATGTACAGTTGCGGGTTAGCAATGACCAGTGACTGTTTCCAACAGACGGCTTGCATGCAGCCTCATTTTTTTCTGAGAATCAGAGAGCATCATAGTATGGACATGGCAGACTACCCTTGGACTGTGGGCGAAGAATGGGCCCTGCCACTGTTTAGTTTAATACAGTTATAACAGCAAAGTCAATTTTTTCTTTGGATAGATGAAAAGTATGTGTTGGTTTCCACAACCAGAGGTCATGGACCAAGGAGTTCTTCCTCAAAAGGATCACCTGAAAGCCTGTAGTCTGACTGATAAACTGACTGATTTGTCAACTATGAATTTTATATGCTGCTTCACTAAGAAAAGAACAGCAAATGCTTTGTCCTGTCAGCATACGATGTAAGATGCAGACTCTCAGAGGGTTTAGGCGCTGAACTCCTCTACAGCTGTTGGATTCCATCTGCAGAAAACTGAGAGCTAATTACCTGATGAGTATTTGGTACTTGCATACTTTAGGGGAGGAATCTGGGCAGAAAAGCCTGGTTTCAAGAAGGAGCCACCACAGAAGTTGAATACAATTTTATCGGGAAGGAGCTATCTGACTTGGCTTCATTACAGATTCACACATTCAATCACACCAACATCACTTTTCAAATACCATCTCTTACAAATGGATGCTGTTAACTTTCCCCGACAGTAAAGGCACAGCATGTGATTTTCATCCATCAGAGGAAGCTTAATAAATCAACCAGTACATTACAGCTTCACGCCAAGTTAGCACCTTCATCATGGAATGAAATTAGCAAAGCAAATACACTGGCTAATTGTGAAATATGCTAATTACCAGCTCAACCCGTGAAATAAGGCATGAGTGATGTGTGACGAGCTTTGTACAGAGTCGTGAACACTTGGAAATGCGACACTTAAATAAAGTCTAAAGCTGCTTATGCAGAGAGAAAGGAGAACAGACAGGGCTAGGGAACAGGCATGGTGGAAAAATATTTTCATAAGAAGTTTGAAACCTTTTCACTTCTGCTACTCTCATGGGATTAAAGGCTGGGAGTAGGGAAATGCGCTGATAACAGGCTACAGACCATTTTTCATCTATTTCACACCAATCTAAATCTATTCAAGGTCATTGCCGAAGAGAACCGAGCTAGCAGTTTGGGATAAATTCACAAGTTGGCACAGTTTGACTTGAAGTCAACAGAATTGTGGTTTTCCATCAGTAGAGAATTTGTCTTTATATTTCATGAATTTAGACTCTTGCTCATAAGCTAGCTACTGACAGTTGGTCTTTGTAAATGTCTTCGTTATTGAGAATGAGAAGATGATGCATGGGAGTATATCCCAGCCTAGGGGTTTCTCTGCCATTCACCTCGGCTATTATGTAGACTCTTACTTGTGTTTCTACACAAATTTCCTCCTTGTATTGATCTTCTAAATTATGTAGTGTTTTCTCTATTTAAACTCTCCCTCCCTCCTCAATTTTTCATTTGCTAGGGGGAAAAAATACTGAGAAAAAGATACAGTCTTGCTGGAGTTCAGCAACAAGGGAAAGCAGCAGAGAAGCAGAGGAGTCCCCTTTCAATGAGGTTTCCCACTTAATGCCCAGTTGTTATCTCTTCAACTCTTTCAATGGAGTCTAAAGAGGTGTACTCACGTGCAGACTTGGATAAGAGGTGCAGCAGGAACTAAGCCTTCAGAGACTTTGAAACACATTGCCAATGTCTGAAAATGGTCTGGTATTTTGATTTGTAAATATGGAATTAACACAACAGTTTATTCCATAGTAAACAAATAATCAAACAAACTCTGTATGTTCAAAAGTTCTTTTCTGAAAAGGGTTACCTGGTGTATTCCCAACCCACCTTTATGCTGGCATAAATTCAACAGGTTTTTTTCAAATGCTGCTGTAAAGCAAGAGTTAGAACAAAGTATCTCCCAAATTAAACATTTGCAGAAGTCCCCAGAGAAAATCAAGACTGAAACTGAACAGAGTTTGACTTTTTATATCTCACCGGCTTGGAAAAAAAATTTGCAATTCTCCAAAGCAAACGTAGGACATTCCTTCATGATTTAATATTAACAGTAGAATGATCTGCAGCTGACCATATGTAAGTAAAGTGGAAATTGCATTGACCCTTAGCTTTTCTACCTTCCCAGGTTATGTGGCCTCCGAGCTTTGTTGACAAAGATGCAGACCTTGTCTAGCTCATGCAAGCTTTTTATAGCAAGCTCGCTAAAGAAAGATGAGTAACTCCACGATTGCTTTAGTTAACACTGCTCAGTACTGCTGCCAGAACATCCCATCCCCCGGCTCTTTACTCTCACACCTTCCCTCGTGCCAGCACGAGTGCTTGTGTGGCCACACTGTGAGTTGGATCAGGGAACCGATTCAGCTGAAAACTAACAGAGTGTATTTCTAAAGATACCAGATTTAATTTCTTGCATACATGGGTGAGCCTTACAGAAGAACTGCCTAGTTCAACACTGTCTCCATGTACTTTGAGAAGATAAGACCATGCAACTACAGAACGAGTTGTCGCCACAGTTTGTATCTCAGGGACTACGCTACATCTGACATATTGCTTTGTGTATTGGAGTCAAACTGCAGAACTGCAGAGTATCTCTTCACCTCCAGACATCACAGAACAAGTTAATGGGTGCCCAGGACTAGTGGATAGTAGCTTGAAAAAGGTTAACATGCAGATTTTAATAAGCTTTTGCAGCATAAAAGAAAACAATGTACATTTATTCCGTTTTTTCTAATTACCAGTTACTTGTTAAAAACATAACCTCAGCCAAAGCAGGTGAGGATTGAAGTGTTTCTATAAAATTCTTAGCTACCTGTCCCTCTATCTACACTTAATTTTAAAAGAGTCATGAGTACTTCAAAATTAAAACTGAGTATTTGCAGTGGAACATTATTTTGTTCCTGGTAGGTTTGTTTTGACTCTGCTGCAAAAAATATTAACTCCCCTGTCGGTTTTTTAGCTAGTTAAAGTTCTCCTTTCAAGACAGACTGAGAGGTAGAATTCTGACAGAGTTCAGATGCTGGCCCATCTCATAAGCTCACTTCCATTTTTTTATAATTTCTCCTCTTCAAGTATTAAGTACCTGAAGTGGTTTATGAAAAGTTTGTTGCTGGATCCCAGAGAGATTAAGGAGAAGGAAAAAAGGAGTCTGCAGGTATGTACCTGTTCATTTTGCCTCTGACAGGTCTGCAGAGGAACAGGTTGCCCAGACAGGTGTTGGATGACCCATCCTTGGAAACATTCAAGGTCAGGTTGGACGAGGTTCTGAGCAACCTGATCTAGTTGAAGATGTCCATGCCCGATGCAGGGGTGTTGGACTTGATGACCTTTAAATGTCCCTTCCAACTATGATACTATTCTAAAGAGGTATGGGTAAGACTGGCAAGAGCTCTTGTCTTCTCATTGTCACTCTGGAAGCAGGTGACGGAGACACTGGTGGTAGTAAGGCCATCCTCTGAGGGAAGGACGGGAGAAAGAACACTATAAATCAGATCTACATAATATGGCCAAGCTGAGCAATGTGGAGCAGAAATGCCAAAGATATATATAGGCAGAATATGGATTGCTCACAAGATGTAAATCCAGGCTGAGAAGTGGACCATGGAATTTTGACAGCGATCTGTGGAAGAGGAAGCATCTCCAGGTCATGGCTTATACTGCATGCCAAACTTAGGGTCCCCTGCCTCACACAATGGCAAGGTACCACCAGACATCTCATTAACAGGATCGAGGCCATGTCAGAAAACGACATGCCATGCTCTTACATGAAAGGCAGGTTCAGTATTGTTTCTGTCATAGTCCAAAGAAAAGGAGATTTCAGACTCTGGAAAACTGTGGGATTAGACTTCATAACCTCATTTTCTTCTCACTTGCTGCTGGCCTGAATCAGTCACTAAAGTCATGCCCACATAAGGCTGATAAGTCAGACAGAGGAATGAGGTGGGAGATTTTAGCATTTGGAATATTAGATGTATAGGGGAGGTTGAGGGGGGGAAGCAAGTTGATGTAAAGAGACACAGTGTGTTTAGAGGAACTTACGTGTTCCTCAGTGAATTTCCCTTGACAGTTTGCAGAAATAGAGTGAGTCAGCTGTCATCATATAATATATTAGTATAAAACAGTGTAAAAAGGGACAATATGCTTAGGCACTGATTAAAGAAAAAAGGAGAAAGAAAAAAAAAAAACCTACAACCAAACCAACACCCGAACAACCAAGCTTTTTGTCAGTGAAAAAGAGTTGTGAGAAAGTTTGGAAATGTGTCTCCACTCAACTTCAGGAATTAGTTTTGAATTAGTTGGAAGTATTTTCATTCACGCTGCAAACCAGCCCAAAGACCACCTGCTGTGAAATAAAGGAGCACAGACCAGCGGTTATTATAGCAATAGCCATAAGTTTATTGCTTATTGCTACTAAACTTAAATCTTAGTAATTTTGAATTACTGAGTTAGCTTAGATTTATGGAGATGCAGGATCATTTAGAACTGCAGTCATTCCAGAAGGGTATATTATCTAAACCAATTTTCTTATAGTGATGCAATTGCAATACCATAGTTACGGTTGTATCAGCGTTTCCATTATAAACTCCTATTTTCAGGGTTTTGTAATTTGACCATAAAAATTCACTCCTTGTTGAAACTTGGCATACAAGGTCTGAGATGAACAACTGTTTTTGTTTTTTTTCTTTAAATTTAAAGAAAAAAAAAATCAGATCTGTTCAGCCATTTCTAATGTTCCAGCTCTGCAAGCATGAAAAACAACAAAGCAGAAGTTGGCTGTTTGACATCCTTCACTGTCCATTTACCATGACTTAGATGAGACCTTTCTTGGTAAGTAGAAGATGGCAAATTGCTCCAAAGTGGCAAAGTGTCGTGATGGGGAGGAAAGCAGATCATAAGCATTGTTGAAAACACTTGGGGGAAGATTTGCACTTCTCTGTAGCTTTTCCAACATGCATGGATAAGATTTCAAGTGTTCATAGAACAGATAAGAACAACTTTTTAAGAATCTTTATATGCAAAAAAGAGTGCTTAAGTTTTGGAAAGGTAAGTGGTTCACATGATGGCATGGGCCTTATGAAAACACCTTCTCTGATTTGTTTTTGCTCTTTTAAAAATTTTGCTTGGAAACATTATCAACCTCTTTTCACTAAAGAATTCCCACAAATGTAATGAGATAAAATATTAATATTTACCTAAATTAATTGAACATTGATTCAATTTGTTCATTTTAATTCAGATTTACTTATCAGCATTTCCTCATAAGTCAGTTAGGCCGATATATTAGCTCAATCTGCTTATTTCAAATGTACCTCTCTATCCACTAGAAGGCACACCTTACATTCAGATTAACGTATTTACAAACGTCAGAGTCTTATTCAGTACTATGTTTAAAAGCACATTTTTTCCATCTGATCTTAGAATAATGCAGATAAGGTCTGACATTTCAATCAACAGAAAATATACTAGTTTGGGCTTTAGCATTAAATGAAACTAGTAATGATTATTTTGCCTCTAGCTACTAATTATTACTGTGCAGTACTTCAGAAATACTTAAAGCCACGGAGTGTGTAAACCTACAGCAAAGTTCGTAAAGTCACAGTCGGATGGAGTACCTGCAAAGCAATTGCTCTGCATTTAGCTGAAACTGAGATTCTGTAAAATCACCCCTATTTAAGCAGTTCTTTGAACTGTGAGATGGACTCGTATTTTTGTTTATTTCTCCTGTGGTTAATAGGCCATTGAAATGGAAGGTTTAGGTTAACCTCAGAAAGGGCGCCAGATACTCCTGTTGCTTGAGGGGTTGATCCTATGCTCAAGGAAGTCAATGGCAAAATGCCTATTGATTGCAAGGAAATGAGATTAAAACAAAACCAATAATAATAAAAAAATCACAGTGCATTCTACTCTTAAAAATCTGGACCTTGATATAATTTTGAAAGTGGAAATGATGTGATTCTACATTAGACACAGATTTCACACATATCTAGGATAAAATAGACGGTGAAGCTTCTGATGAGGAATGGGAATGGGTGCCAGCCATAAGATTTAAGGTACAATTCCCTGCCTGATTTATGCAAACCAGTATTCATTAATGTAGAAAACAGCAAAATTTATTCTTGTGTTATTGAAATGAAGTAGTCTTTTTTAAAGCCTGTAAAACTGTCTCTTATTTATTCCTGTAATTATGATGAAAGTCGGTAAAATGTTGCAGGTGCCAGGGATAATGTCAGGATGTATCTCTACTGGCATTTGGATCTTCAAACTCCAACTTTTAAAGTTATATGCTTGACAAACAACTTACAGTGCTTAACAGTTTATTGTATACAGCCAATATATCTCAAAACCAAGCTAAGATTTAAACCAAAATGGACGTGTTGCAAGGAAAATTATTTGCCTTTCACGCAAATGAAAAGTACCAAATGAAAAGTTTCGTGAAAAGTACCGGTAGATTGTGAGATGTTTTGAAAGAGGTAGTAGACAGTGCCTTCACTTACTGACACATGGTTTTTGACAGTTAAAAGTGTGTGAATTTTCAATATGGTTACTCAAAAGAAGTTTTTCTGTACACGTAAACATGTGAGTTTACTAAACCAAAATGGTAATCTTGGCCTAAGGCTAAGCTGTTGAAATATCATATTATTATCATTATGAGGCTGTATTATTGGCTTTATCATAATTAAACACTCCTGTGATTGTATTTATATTGGTGTCCTTGAGACTGGGCGACTATCAAAGGTCAGCTCTTACCATGATAATCTTTTTCTTAAAATAGAGAAGATCAACACTGGGTAAGACCAATGAACTATCAGCCTTGCTATTTTATAAATACAAAATCAAGGCATAGATGAATTATTCTAGAAGAACTACAAGTTCGGGGGCACCTTCAGATGTGGATAATGAATTTCATATCCCACACAGTTCTGCTGGAGAAAAAAATAAAGTAGAAATTCAAAACAGTCGGGCAATCTTTTTAAATATCCCAACATCTTGACAAAGCCATTCAGAATTGTTCCTCTTGTTCTGGGAAAATTTTGATTTCATGAATGGAGCTTCACCAGTGGACTTTTCCCCCACTCTATTATGTGACACCTCTGTGAAAACCCAGGAGTAATTGTCCCCAGCAGATGGAAGAGGTCTGCACTATCCTAAGTCCATATAAAATGTATTGAATATTTAAGACTTCGTGGGGTTTCTTTACTCTCTCTCTGATGGCAGTGAGACAGAGGTGAATGACTCAAAATCAGAACTGGCAGAAATGAGCCTCTAAACCATGATAATTTTAAATTTTCACACTTTTTTGCAGTTCTGGTACAAGATGAGAGAATGAAATAGAAAACACTTTCACTAGACAAAATAAAACAAAACAGATACTATTTTGGATCAGGTCAAAACCAATGTTTGTTTTCATAATTTTAAAACATTTTGTTTCAGAACCAGGTTTTTTTACACATTCTTAAGTGGCAAATTAACTCACAGTTTGGAATGTTCTTCAGTTAGAAAAATCCTTGAAAATGATACTTTCTCACACACTAAAAGATTTCTTTCTGAAAAATTGGCATATTCTAATATTCTGCTGAGGGGAAAAAATAAAAAGCTTCAGTTGTAAAATTCCTGAACAGTATCACTAAAAATATATAGCTATTAGGAAAAGTGGGGGAAAAGTTAAGGATCCCAGGGGATATTTTTCACTTGCTTGTACCTAGTTTTGGTTTTGCCGCTGCCAGTAGAGGACACTTTGCTTTTTCAGGAGTTAATTTAGCTCTTGTTTTCAGGTATTCCATCTTCATTTCTAAAACTGCCTGCTGCCTACCTCCCACATGGAAAATATATTCACGCAAGTTTCTTTTTTTCCTCAGAAAATCAGGGAGCTGAATTCTTATGGGATCTCACCTTATAGATCCGATGTTTTTTATTCTTGCTTTCCACATTGGACAAGAACAATGGTTTATATTTTATTTGCTTAAAAAAAGGTATGAGAGCATTGGCAAAGACAACCATGTTTATCAAACATATTTATCAATTACGGAGCTGGTAAACTTCTAGAGCTTTTTTCACGACAAGCATTGATTACATAGAGAAATAAGGCATCCTCATATGGACAGGCATGGATTTGCATTAGCAGATGAATCTAAGAGCCATGGACCATTCACTGGAGGGATATGACATTATGGAATGCTAGCTGGCACCAGCCAAAGCTGTGTGGAGGAACCTGCTAACAAATGGTGGAAATACTGTGGGACCCAGCTCAAGCTTATGCCTTGGAACTGGCTTGCTTATTTGTATAGATGCAGTCTGGGAAGTTGGGTTCTGCTCTTTTCTCATTTTTTTTTTTGTATTTTAGAAAGAAATAAAACCTTAGTAAACACACTTCACCTATTTATGTCTGTTTACCCATTTGTTAATGGGCATAAAAGTACCCACCTCCTTCATAAAGATCCTTGAGATCCTCTAATGAAAAATGCAGTATTTGAGCACGGTTCTTTCATTACCATGATGCACATAATAATTTCAGAGGACAATTAAACTACATCACATAGTCATTGCTAGGGAGTGAAATGAACGTAAATGACTTTGGCACCAGTCACTACAATGGGGAAGTATTGGTGTGATTAGGGCCAATAAAGTTGGAACAACTCCTGTTCTTCCCGCCAAAAATGCGTCTTGCTGGCAAGTAGAAAACTAGCCAGACCTCTGCCAGATACTGCATGCACAGCTGTATAGATTACGTGCCATTGCTGTTCCATCTGTAAAAAAGGCCCATAAATCCAATACTTCATGACTGGATTGAGGTTGAAAGGGAATTGTTTAGGAAGAAAAAAAAAAGAAAGAAAGGAGTGACCTGTATCTCGGAACAAGAACTTCAATATTCTTTCTGTCAGATCGTCTTTTTTCCTTTTCCTTTTCATTTATACAAACCCACCAAAGAGCAAACCATTAGCATTAGTTTATTTATTTCCATAGGGATCAGAAACCCCTATTCTGATGCAGAACTCTACTGAGACATGCCCCAAAGACAGAGAATCAGCTAGACTGTGTTCAATCATCTAAGGAGCTGAGACAAAGCACTCTCAGGGAGTGATATTTCCAGGGAGCAATACATGCCTTAGAGAACTATTTTAGGTAAGTACCAGATATTTCTGTAGCTATATTCTCTTTCTCTCTATTTCTTTTCTATTTAGAAGGTGTCTAAATGACCATAGACACAAAGACAGAATCTTCTGGCATTTCCGCCTTTACCCACTGAGACCTAGGGTCTAAAGATAAAATTCCTCTAAAAACCAGGCTGAAGGAAATTTTAGAGGGATTGGAGGAAACTGGAAAAAGACGATTACAGTAAACAAGGAGGGAGTAACATGGTTTCAAGAAAACTAACTTGGACTTTCTTGGTCAACTTTGCAGAGAGAGACTGGCAGAAGAAAGATGACTCTGGGAAGCCGGTTCTGAGATATGGCTAAAGATGGCAAAGTCATGAGCCAAATCCATTTAGTGGGTGGTTTAGGAGGCAGTTCTGAGCAGTCCAATATGGAATAACAGAAAATGAACTTTATTTATGAAATGAAGTGTGACATAATTTTACACTGAGTGGTCGGATATATTTGTATCATGGTCCTGCTTATTCATTTACTATTCTTTGAATAAAGATCTGAATTTGGAATCCTAAGTACACAAGCAATCTGAATTAGAGAACAAACCTTCCCCATAGTTGTAATTCGGCAGAGTAAGTTTAGGATTTTTCCAAGAAGATACACATATCAACCTTCAAGAAAACCTCAAATCTGATTATCGTCTTTCTCCTTTGCTCACCTGCTCGGTTCAGAGAACAGTGGAACTGGTCCTGTGTAAAAAAGTAAGACACTTGAATTAAGGGCATCAACCCGGAAAATACAGAAATGGGCATCTCAGCTATCTCAGGCTCTAAACACACACACTATGATATGCTTCCCAAACCATTTTCTTAAGAAATCCTACCCTTTTCTTTACAGGATCCATCTCAAAGACAGATTTTTAATTTTCACTTCTTCCAGAGAATATTAAAATTTATAGCTAAGACTTTGAACAGAGTCTTGTTTTGAATAAATGCTGAGGTCAGATAACATCCTTAGTGGCTGTAAAGATAGGCTAGCACTGGCTATCTTGGATTGTTGTACCTTGCCTTGCCTAAATCAGTGTCTACATTAAGCGTGAACAAGTAGACCAAAAGGCAAACCTAATGAACACATGACAAAAAGAAAGTGGAGTTAATGTTGCTCTGTTCTTTGAACTAATAAATGAGTAAAATCTGCTTGTCTTCTAGGGCAAATAGAATTTTCTTGTTGTGCTCAGTCCACTTCACCAGTTTACTTTTGTTCTCTTTCTGCATACTTTTATCCATAACTATAAATTAAACTTCCTTTCAAAGATCTCTCAGTGTTATGACTTAGTTGTTATTTTCCCCTAATTCAGTGACCTGCTGTCCTGTCCACTGATTCTGCAAATCTGAAACATATCTTTACTAGAAACAGTATATAGTGCCTGCTTGTCGTGTTTTCTCTTTTGCTGAAAACAATATTCAGCAAAATGCACTGCAGTCCCTTGGTTTGAGATTCACTTCACTCTGATTCTCTGGTTTTTTTTCCACCATAAATTTAGATTCAGAATTCCCTGCCCAGTAGGAGAGGGAGGAAAGATGCGTGCTGGTCATTTGCATATTTTAACAGACGGAGCTGCTTTTACTGTGCAGCTGTCGATGCAGAAGAAATATTCTTTGGGGTAAAGCATTAGGCTAGGCAAAAAAGTCTGTGAAGACTTCCATCTCTTCCACTCCTGCTTTTCCACCAATGGGGACAGAAGATATCGTCATGGTATAAGATTATCTACCCTCCTGTAGTCAGAAGGACAGATATCCCTGGTGGCTTCTGGAAAGCTCAGCTCCCCCAGACACTAAAACCCTTTTTATTTTAATAACTCCAAGAACAGATGAGTATGCTTTGCAACTGCTTGGATTCTGTTAATCAAACAGATTGGATTAAATTTCTCACTATACCCATAAAGTACAAACTTACTAGCTCAATGGTCAGTGATGGCATCTGCTGCAGCAAAAATCAACGTATTCTTTCTGGGAGAAATCAAGGCATAGGATCACGTTAAATTCTTATTTTCAAAACTGGGCATTTGCCATCATAAACAATAATAGAGAGTGATAAAGAAAAAACCAGAAATGACAAATTTGTTACAGAAGATAATAGAAAGGTAGGATTTACCTACATATTTTTAATTGATTAATAGTCAGACATACGTTTATCTAGCTATATCTATATATATGTGTTATCTAATTCAAAGCACTTAATATTGGAGGTCTAAAAGTTAAGCTGAATATGTGGGCCATTTCTTTAGTCAAGGGGGAAAAAAAAGCCATCTTGAGAGAGTTATTCATCATACGATAATACCTAGTGTCTAACGTAGAATATTCCTCTGGAGCTGCCCCATTTTATTAAGGATGAGGAAATCTCAATGCTTAGCTTAAATTGAGCAGATGAGTTTCAGAAGGCTGAACGTGGATGTGAGAATTAGAGCTTGTCCGGATTTACTGAGCCGAAGTGACAAAGGTTCTTCCAGTCTTCTGACAATGGTACTTAAATATCTCTGGTTTTCAGAAAGTTTTCTCGTCTCTAAGTTTAAATTTTTCAGGTTTCAGCTTCTGAGCACAGGAATTTGATGTGCCTTTGTCTATTTGATTAAATAATGTCCAAAATTGTTATGAGGATGGAGGTAGTAGTCCCTTGGTCACAGGTCGTAGCACCAAAAGATTAATAGAAAAAACGGGGATACAAGACACAAGAAAAGTAGCAATATTTTATATATGATGGACTGCAGGGAGATATCAAGGAGCCCTCAACTCCCTATCTATACATCCAGCCTTGTACTCTGACCCCTGCTGCCATCTGTGTGACCCAGAGCATATTTATCAACCTAGGAAATTTTAATTTAACTCTTATTTCAGCTCCCCCCCCCGCCCCGATAAATTTGCAGAGCTATGTTTTCCGCCATGCTTATTGTTAAAACATAACCCAGTTACTTTATATGCTTCATTCCTCAATGCAAAATGCCATGTCTTTTTTTTTTTTTTCATTTATTTTGTGTTTGTGAGTTGCATCCAACAATACTGCCCACATATTTTAAAAGTGGCAACATAAGGAGTTATTTGCAAGAAGTCTTGAAGCACCATCAAGGACACCTGCTTGCAGGATTGTATTAAACTGAGATCAGCCAACATTACAGTGTATTTCAGCACTGGAATCAGCCAAAAATATGTCTCTAGCAGTGCTATTTTCATTATTCAGACCTTCACCCAAAATCTGTGTAACTGCCTCTTAAATTAATTTTCACACTTGCCTGTCTCTATAACTAGCTTCGGCACTATGCTGTATATTTTAACTACAAGGAAATATTGCAGGTAGAAGAGTTCTCCCTGAAGTCACTAGCATCCTCCTTAAATTCAATCCACGGTCTCTCAGTCCCCTGCTTGCAGTGGGGGGCACCTGTCATCTTTTTCATCACGGCAAGCTGTGCCCTACATTCTGCACCCCATCCCCTTCCCACTGTACAGGTATGTGTGAGAGCATGTTCTTTTCCCACTGAATTTTTTATTCGATAAATAAATAAAACTTTCCTGAAGTTGCAAAGGTCTCAAAGGTGCAGGAACTTTTAATATTAAAAAGAAGAATAAAAAAAAAAAAAAAAAAAAAGAAAAGGGAAAAAAAAAGAGTTCAAAGACAGCCAGGCAAGGTAGAAAGGAAAAGATCAGTTCAGTGGGATGTAACAGAAAAAAGCAGTTCTAGACTAACACCAATAGAAGGGACGGAAATATGGAGAAAGTCCAATTAAATATCACATTGAATTTATGCATTTGGGCCAAAGTCATCTGAGTTTCGGTTAAAACAAACATCAGAATGCTTAAGGCATGCAGCAAACTTTCACTGATAGCAAAATACAGATTTCCCAGGAATGCAATAATTAATGATACCACTACCTTCCCAGTAAGATATAGTTGTACTGGACCCTTCTCCTTCTTAGGAGATGTGTACACTGGGCTTTACTAAGAGGTTAGTTGTAATATGTAGGTAAACATCAGCTTTTCCTAAAATCAGACCAAATCCCAGAGTTTTTCTAAGTGCTTTGCCCATCTTTTGCCTAGTCCTATGTGTTGAAGGCATTGCATAACCTCCTTATTACATTCGACATAATTTTAAAACTTTTGGACTCTGTCTCAAACATAGTGCTAATATGTTTATACATATTAGCACATATTATATTATGTATATTATATATATAATATATATTATATAATATACATATTATGTATATTATACATATACACAACAGCTCTTGTGTTTCTGTCACAGCAGCCATTTAGGTGTCTTAGAGGCATATAAAAATAATTTTCATATTATTTTCACCAAATAATTTTCACCATTAACCTTAGGCTCCATCTAAATCAGAGTCACCAAACAAAAGCAATTCATCCCTATCCTGCTTTGAGTGGCCTTTCCTTTCCAACTCTCTGTCTGCAGCATGAACCTCAGTTCTCTTCAAAAAATGCTCATTCATTGAAGGTCCCACCTTCATATTCCACCCCAAATCTTTTGATTTTGGTGAGGGAGCAGCAGAGAATAGATGGGTTCCCGTTCAGGTAATCTGTAATCCACAGCAATGATTTTTTGAATTACCAGAATGGCCCATACATTGACATTCCCTGTTTTATCCAAGAACAGCACTTCTGCTGAAATACTTTGTGTTCTGTCTCTAGACTGATTAAAAAAAAAAAGTCAGCATGTTTGTTGATATGTTTTTTATCATGGGCCGAAAGTAAGAATTTCAAATGTGTTTGTGAAATGTCTCCAACTGATGTTGGTAGGCAACCAGTGTCAAGGAGCTTCTTGAGAGTTCTTTTGGGCCCCTAAAGAATTCCAGCAATAGAATATTACCTGAATTAAATTATAAATACTTTTTTCTATAAATAGATCAAATCAGAAATAATTTTCTCTGTATTAAATTATAAATAATTGTCTTGGACAGGAGACCTGTCCAAGACGGACAAGACCTCCACCTTGCCAATCTTTAGTCACAGTCATCTGAAAGCTGAGCCTGGACAGAAAACTTTTAGTGGTGTTTCTCCTGTCTTCCTTTAGATGTGGGCAGTTTAATGAACCCCTGCAAGGTGATTCAGAGGGATGGTTTAAAGTTTGTGATTTACAATAGCCCAGTGAGGAGATGCGGCTTCTGTGGCTCACTTCTTTGTAGCTTTAGGTACTACACATCACATCATGAGTTTCTTCTCATGCTGACTTATTGATTGAAACAGTAGGGTCCTTGGGAAATGAGCTTTTTGGACAATGATGAATACAGTGGGGCTTGAGTTCATGTCCTCTAGATGTTGTGATAGCATGAATAATAAGTGATAGTGGACTAATGGTGTACAAGGTTTACCCTGGACTTCTGCAAAAGGGGAATTTCATCTGCTGGAAAAACCCATGCTGAAGTCAAAGGAACTTCTGCAACCTGAACTGCTCCCACCCTTCCAGCTCACACTAAATTATCTTTTCCACCCTCCATATGACAATTTCCCAGATGAGATTTCAAAGGCCATTGTCTTTGCCAGATATTTAATTTTTTTGAATGATTCTTTTGCATCCATCTTAATTCTGCTCAACTCAAGGGGGAAAAGAAGAGAAAAAAAAAAAGAGATAGCGAGACAGAGAAAGAAGTTAAAAAAAAGACAAACAAACCCATCAAAATGATAATTGCTAAGTTATCATTTGCTTGCTCTTTTCCAGTCTAGCTGCTGCGGCAGCTCCTCTCTCGTCTTCCACTCTGCCTCAGCTCCCAAATGGTATCAATTATCCACAAATCTCACAGGGCCTGCACCATCTGAATAACAATTCATTAACCTTCACTTTCCTCCTGCTGATTAACTCGCCCCCACCACCTCCCTGATGCAAGAGACAGCGTGTCGGAAATTCAGCCAAACTTTTTAATTATGCAAATAATACAATACCAGGAGATAATTATTTAGCCCAGGACTCAGGCTGCATAGTCTATGCTCTGCTCTCATGCACTTTTCGACTCTCTTTCTTTCTTTACATCATCTTAGTTGTGTCAAGGAGAATGAAGGATTTTCAGTTTCACTCAGTGCAGGTGATCTCTCAGAGAAGCTGTGCACAGATGTGCCATGGTTGGGGGAAGAATAGGATGCTACAGGGCTGGTCATGGAGCTCAAAGAGCCAGTTTAAGTTTTCAATATCTGTCTTTCAATCCCCTGACTTCCAAGCAGCCTCTAGATGAAGCTTGTATGGATCCAAAAGCTTGCATTGCAGGGCTGAATTTTGCATCTTACATCTGGTAGGACCCAATCTGTGTAGTTCAAGTGTTTTTCACTGCTTGTGTCTGGTATGGAATTGCTAAGCATTGCCTACTTTTTTTTCACTCAAAACCCCTTTCTTATTCCAGCCAAATTTAATATTTCATAAATGAATAATTGAAAATAGAGTTTAAGTGTTCAAACTTTTCTTTTTGACAGAGATAACTTTAAAAACAAAACAAATTTATGACCAGAATTTTTTTTTATACAGATACACACAACTTTCACCCAGAGCTAACTCAGGAATGGCAAGATGGATTTGTTTCAAACTCTTTAGCATGTTTTTTGACAGACACATATGGGATTGTTTCCATTATGCAAAGGGTAAGATTCTGGGCAGATGAGATTTTGAACTTGGGTCTGTAATCAACTCATCTTATGGCTCTGACCATGTCACATGAATATGTCTAGGCACCAGTTTAAGTGGTCTACATACCTACTTTTGTAGCTCTGGCTTGTCCGTTGAGTTTCTTTACCTGTAAAACAGAGGTGACATTGCTATATAAAATTTTTTCAAATCTTTGAACCGAAACTTTCTTAGAATTACAGATCGCATTGACAATATCAAATTTTACCGTCTGCTACACTCATCTGCCATCATTCCCGCACACTGGAAAAAGACAATTGATTCTGCTTGATAATCAACTTCAAGTATAGTAACATAAGCAAACCTTTGTGAGATTACACTATGCAAGCTTCAGGAAAGATTAGGCTCCTCTGGTAATATTTTATATGTCCTAATTTAACAGTGTTTAAATTTCATTCTTGGAAGCAGGTCATGCTTAAGTATTTAATATCTCTAATTACCACTAGAATTTTTATAAAATTTCAAACATATTTCAGCTGATTTCACTGTCCAGAATGTAGAGGAGAGCAAACCTACATTCTCTTAGCAGTCAGACTCAGGCCGTGAGGAAGACGAAACAGGTCAGGATGACACAAAATATATAAAGGTTCATAGAAGGACTGTGCCTACAGAGTCATTCTTCCTTTCTCTCACATTTCTTACTCTTATAGGCAGTTCCTTGCTCAGGCTTCTGGCTTCTGGAGGTCTCATCCTTGGGTACATAGCTGTTCTCATACCTTGTATAGGAAACCAAACTGAGGGTATCCACCCAGCAGCAGAAGTAAGATGTGACAATACTAAGTCCAAACTCATCCTATAGACCAAATGCCTTAAGTTGTTTAAGAATCTAGTGCTTAAAGAAATACCTTATTTCACAGAGACGCTGAGTACCTTTAGCCATTGTTGTCTGCAATGGAAGAGTCAGATGGTCTTCTCTTCTAGAAACAGATCACATACTTAACTGCTTGTGTATGGTGCTTCATAAACAATTTTAGGGAGCCAAGTTTTAACAGTTTGCCCAATGCAATTTGAAAAAAAATGCACTGAAAAGCAGAGTCAGTACTGAAACAAAGATAAAGGCAGTCTTAGTTCACTGGCCCACAACCAGTGTCTTGGATTAAACTGTTTCTTTATATCAATGCTACATATAAGAAACTCTTTACCTGCCTAGGAGTTGTTTCTGTCCTTTTCAGTGGCCAGAAAATAATAGACACTTAACAATACACAGAAATTGGGTTAGGAAGTCAAATGAAAAATAATATTTGATCCAAATGAAACATTTGGGATACAACATCAGGCCTATGCAAGGATCACTAATGGAAAGGATTCACTTTCTCAAAGTTTAGAGAAATGTTTTTTCACATATAAAAAATATTTTCTGTGAAGGCAGTAAGTGGGAGAAGGTATAAATACCTAACTTGAAAATGTATCCAGGACATCACTCTTGGTAAATCTTCAGTCACTGTGAACAGCCAAGGTTTGATCTTTTCACTGATTTAGAGACATCCTAATAACTATTGATTGCATAATGCCACCAAGGGACATGGGTCTGGTATCAGTAGGGATTCGCAGGCAAAACTCTTCCTAATAGAGCTGCAAGATCATGTCTTACACCACTCTGAAGGTCTCCACAGGTCAAGATGCACATTTGTCCTTCAAGTTTTCCTACTTAAGAATAAAAATATGCAGGAGTCTTCTGTGTTAGCGCTTCGTTCTTAACACCCAATGAGGTATTGATGATTAGTTCAGGTCTTCTTGAGTGCAACCATGTTCACTCAAATAAATTTAAATGCTCCATGATATTCCCATGCTGTTTTATGGAAGATATACAACGCTGATTATGTGGCTTGCCTTTCCATTTGTACAAACCAATACTCATCCTAGGACTTTTCAGATTTAGAGCTGGAATAAGGTTTCCAAGTAGGACTTACTGACTCTGTTTCTCTATCCAGCTGGACTGACCTTCAAAACCAAACTTGGAGAAGGACTCAGTTAATGTATGTCTACAAACTTGTAACTTGATTTTTATATAAGTGCTAAGCTAACTCTGTTTAATTGATTTTCCACATTGTACACTGAGAAATAGGATTTTTATGGCTCTTGAATAATTCAGAACTTTGATTCCTAAGGCAAAAAAAATGGGCAAGGAATAAAAGCATAATTATCATTGTAGCAGAGGTCAAAAGGACAAGCTGGCCATAAGTTCATAATGTGCTTGTGCTCTTGGACACATTGTGGACTGTGGAATATTACCTTGTTGAAATCTTATTACTTAAGGAACAAAAAAAAAAAGCACACAGGCAGTTAGCTGCAAAAGAAATGGAGGAAGTGTTAATTTTTAAGCAAGTTTGACAAAGATTGAGTTTCATATGACAAATACTGTCAGCAAGACAGGATTCTGTCAGTGGAAGAAGTTTAAACATTAACAATTTCTGTCAGGCTGTTGACACAACCACGGCAGACATTTCCCAAGATGCTGAGATGACTGCTGGCATTTGTCAACAATCCTGTCACAGTGACAGCAATAAGACCATGTCTGGAAATGTGACAGTTTTGGCTTTGTGTTCCCCTGAGCATTGGCCCAGGTGTTCAGAGAAAGTGTGGGAAAAACCCGTATTTCTGCATTGTCATTCGAACGCGGAAAAAACACAGGAGGAAAATGAGCTGTCACTCCAATTCCCGTGATGCCTTGCTGCTTAGCATAACTCCACTCTGCGGCCCAGGGTCCACTGGTCCATACTCTGACAGATAATTAAGAAAGCAGCAGCTTTTTCTAGACGGCTCTTCCTCATGATTTGCATTTTAGCCAGAGGCGACCAGTTATAAAAAAAACATGATGGAAAGATGGTAAGAAGCCAATTAGATGGATGGATGGCTGACTGACAGCTCTCTGGTATTACTACTCCAGATTTCATTGTATGTAGCCTGGCAGTTTTCAACAAGAAGCAACTTTTGCAGGTTTGTAGAGCTGTTAAGCGAAGGGCTATATATAGAATGCAATGGCTTTGCACAAATCTTTTACATTTTCCTGAAATAAACAATTATTATTTCCACTCTAGTTTATGTGCAATAATCTTTCTTAATTAATCACAATTTATGTAACTACATTCTGAAATGCTGGGAGACTGTATTAAATAGATCTGCCGATACAGCAAGGATTAAAAAGTGAGCTGTGAGTTAAACTGTGACACTTTACAACATGGCAGAGGTGAAGCCACTTAGTAATTAATGTAAATCTGATTTTTACATAATTAAATGACTCCAATTCATTGGAAAGAATAAAGTATTTGTTTGAAAGAAAGAAAGTATTAGAAAGAATAAAGAGAAATCTGAAATTTCTCATTGGCCTGGGAGAATCTGTTCCCAGTGGATGTTTTCTTTCGTCTGGGGATCTTTTTTTTTAATATCTTTTTTCTATTGTTTTTCCCAGAGAGAAAAGATTGTTTTGCAGAGGACCTAACAGTTTTAAATATGAAATAGCTTGTAAATTGCTACTTTCCAGCTCATCTGTTCAGCTCCAACAGCTGGTAGCCAATCAGAAATATTCTTCTGTGCTAGTGCCTTGTGGCTGTATCTCACTATAAAATTTAAACATTAGCAGAGGTTTTGTTTCACTTTTGTGTTGTTTGTGGATTTTTTTTTCTTTTTATAAATACCAAGTTTAACAAAGCACAGCAGCATTTGCAGTTTCAAAGCTGCAACTGCCATCCAATGAGTAATAGTCTTCACCAGCATAAAACGTCCCTCAGCTTTTTTTGGGTTCTGCAAGTTTAGCCAGTGCTGGCAATTATCTCTTGATGAATGATTGGTTGTTTTAGCAAAGTTTCCTGTAAACCAGTGCTTCAAGGAATATGACTTTGTGGATGTGAGTCATCTGAATTGTTGGAAGCATGGATAACTCTTACTCTTTCCTGTATAACAAAACCAAAACAAATCCCTTGGAATCTCCTCGTTCAAACCTGGCTATGATTTTTTTTTCCCCAGATAAAAAAAAAAAAACAGGACAAAAATATAAAGCCAATTCATAACACGTTATACTAATTCATATTAAACAGCAGCCTGTGGGTTTTCCACTGTGACGAATTATACTACTCACATTAATAGAGTAAGTGAATTCATTCTATAGTGAATTGCTCAGAGCTTGCAAAAGCTGTAGAAGACTAAGAAATATTCTTTCAGTCTTGCTTCTGTTTCACTTCATTTTTCACTCCATCTCCATTTTTCATAGTCTAGGAAAAACCTGCACCATGGGCTGCAGGACAAGTTGTGAACCTCCTTAGGAAAAAATTGGACTTCTAATGCCACAGCCTGTAGATCTTCCCAAACGTCAAGTCTCCACTGCAAGGTCCTTCATCTCCTTTTTAACATCCAGCTACACATACTC
>JAOXNO010000024.1:115640075-115659529 GCA_028565335.1 Limnodromus scolopaceus
ACTTCAATTATTTATCTTTATAAGCTATAGGAAGAAGCTGAATCTCTAGTTTAAAGTAGTCCCTCACTTTTTAGGTGGTTCATGTTGGAAAAAAAATGGATCCCAAACTCCCTTCATACATGGCTGTGCTTTGGGATTTAGACCTTACTCAGTCCTTTGACTTTAGACTCCAAGATTGGAGGCCAAGATATTGCTCAGCTCTGACACAGTGTATTGCATGATAAATCACTTTCTTTAAGGAGAATCCAGAAATTTCTTTATATACGTTTTCTCTAATAGTCTATTCTGTCCAGCTCCCTAGATGAGTAATATTATGTCTGGCACTGTTTTAAGCCTACCTTTCTTTGTTCTTTCAGTATAAATTGTGAATTTATTATTATATAGCGCTTTATTATTATATAGCAAAAATTATTCTTTTTGGCTGTTTGATGCCTTATTTTCACCACAGCAGTGATGAAAAATTGCATATGAGATAAAGGCAGAAGACAATGAAGGTAAGAACTGCTCTATTATTCACCACTATTTATTATTTCTAGTGCAATGAAACACTAACATAAAAATAACACAGACTTCAAATACAGGCAGAATACTTTAGAAGGAACGTTTTGCCCATGGTCTTAAAGCCAACACAAACATAATTTAATATTAGATGATACGATGGATATACTGAACATGACAAAACACCAGGCTCTTCAACCCAAACCATCACAAATGTAACAGATGGACACAAGTGTTAAAGTGAAGCTTAGAAGCAGAACAATCTTTGTGTGAGATGTTGCAGCAGGTCTTCAGATTTGACTAAAGACCAAGATCCTTGCATTTCCCTAGTGGCCTGGAGAGCAGGTTCAAAAAGCAGAGGGCACAGCGGCAAAAAAGTCTGATCACACAGGGGTTTAAAACAGAAAGGGAAAATCACAAGTATTCCCTGACTGGGAGACCGGAGAGAACAAGGGTGAGTGTAGCTTTCTAAAATTCAGAAGAAGGAAGAATGAGGAAGATGAGGCATTCACTGAAATGTCAAGACAAAATCAATAACAGCATTTGCTGGGAAATCAATGCAGAGAGTGGAAGACACTCAAGATAACAGAGGAGCAAATGCTTTCTCTGGAGCGGATGAAAACTCCAACAGTGGCACTGAAAACAGGTGTTGTTTTCATAATTAAAACTCAAGGGAAACCTGCCTAAAGGGAGCTGTAATAATGAAATAGGGGAAAAAAATACCCATGGAGAACAACATCTCATTAGGAGAGATAAACTTCACATGTGAACAACATCGAGTTAAATGATAAATTGTTTTTCTTAATGGTACTCTGGTGTGAGACAGGTTCAGAGGTTCTGCTTATTTTGCTGCAAGCTGGTGATTAATGACAGCAAAGGTTTTCACACAAGTGTGAAAGACAGGACTAGAAAATGAAGATGCAAGTTGTCTCTCCAAAGGGGCCCTTTGTAAAACCAGTGTCTGGACAGAAATAGGAAAGCCTTTGAGAGGTAAGAAAGCCCTTATAATAACTGGCTGTAGAATGACCCAGTTTAGTTATTTTCTGTTTGGTTTCTAGTTAATACTGTTTTCCCCTTGTAACCGATGCACACTAAAACCTCAAGAATAAGACCCTGAGGCAATTCTGAAATCATCTACAGTGTATTTTCTCAGAGATAAAAAACATCAGCGACTCCAGTCCCTCTGACTCAGCTTGGTGTTCAGGTAGCATGGAGTCAAATGTGGTACAGACAAGCAGAGCATCACCAGAATCCCTCCAGGAAATGTGAAATGTCTGGGTGATTCCACGCTTGATTTTTCATAACCTTATCAATACCGTTCCTCAAATGGGGATGTATAAAGATGGAGAGAAAATGCTTATGTCAAGGGGTGGCTTGTAGTGCAGAGGAAAACTAGTATGCTCTGAATAAAACTCTTCTGCTGTGAACAGAGATTTTAGAGGAAGAGCACAGCACAGGGATTTCTGATAAGGGATTTTTGGGATAAACGTCTGCAGCAGACCCAATGTTCTCCAGTTTCTATGTGTTTAGTATGCACAGCTGGGATTTAGGAGATGTTACAGTTGACTAACTACCTGCTGCATGTCCAGAAGTACCAAATAGGCCAACAAAACCTCAATTCTGTAAACAAAGCAATCCACTATTCCAGCAAATTCCTGGGTGGGAAACAAAGATATACCATAAAGAACACTGTAAATTGGTAAACATTGTAAAGAGGTAAAAAAACTTGGCCTTTGTGATGTACAGTGACTTGGAATATTTAGTCAAATATTATCTGTTGAACAACATGTTTAAAAGAATCAATTGTAAAGTCATACTTCTAAACATAATGAGCGCTCGCTGTGTCTGTAAAGTGGATTTATCATCTGCAAGGAAAAAAAATTTAGAAGGAATAAGAGTTAATAATGTTCTTATGTGTGTAACACAGGGTAGTAATGAATAGCAGTGATTTTGTCTCCAAGCACATCACTGAAGAGTTCAATACTTTATTGAGTTCAGATCTCTAGACATTAAAAGAGGATGTTGGAAAACTGAAAAACATGTGGAAAGCTACTGTCAGTATTGAAAATCTTACAATGGAAAACTTAAGGATTTCCACGTCTTTTGCTACAACCGTGGGTTTATACTTCACATGTAGATAATATACGAAATTGTAAGACTGTATCTCAGACAAAAGCTCATGACACACTGCTTGGAATTAAAAGTCATTTTTTTTTTTTTATTCAAGATGGTCAATAAGAAGAAAAATAATCCATAAAATTGTGAATCAAAGACTTAGATTAGATATTAGGAATAAATTCTTTACTGTGAGGGTGATGAAGCACTGGAACAGGTTGTCCAGAGAAGCTGTGGATGCCCCATCCCTGGAGGGGTTCAAGGCCAGGTTGGATGGGGCTTTGAGCAACCTGGTCTCGTGAAAGCTGTCCCTGCCAATGTCGGGGGGGTAGTAACTGGATGATCTTTAAGGTCCCTTCCAACCCAAACCATTCTATGATTCTATGATTCTCAGATCATCTCTTCACCAAAGATCTTTCCTGAAGGTCGCTAATGGGGACATAGTGTTCTTTTGTGTATGGAATTACAGAGGTAAAGAATCTCAGTATGCATTCCTCTCCTCTGTCAAGTTGGGAAAAATTCACTTTATTTTGGGAGACAATGTGGCAAATAAGAAACACAATTGAACAACCCCTCATGAATTCAAAGGGGACACACATGTAATCCTTTGCAATTAAAATTGCACAGGGAATATGGATAGGTGAAATAGTAATTATCAAATTGGAGCCTTGCCAGAAAAGTGGGTCAACCTTGTTGTCTTTGTTTGGTATCTCAAACTTCTTTATTTCAAGAAAAAGCAGTTAGGATGTCTCTCCAGAGGACTTACGCACCATCCTCATCCAAGGCACTACTTTATAAATTTTTACATTTAGGACTGCCATCTTAAACACTACATCTCACAGCCAGAGAGAAACCTAAATTCAGCAGTGCAGTAGCTATTGCCCAGCCAGAACTGAGATCCCATGTATTCTGTCCTGTTCAGAGATCAAGACAAGTTATCACAAAAGGATTTTTTGGGCTGAATTATTTTAGCCAACTAACCTCAAAAGCCGTCAAAACTGATGCATCCTACATTATCACTTTTTTGCAGCTCTAGGATAAATGTCACTGTGAACCTGGAGTTCACTGCTGGAATTTTTGTCTAGATTTCCATTATGGATGACTCAGTCATTGGGTGGCAACTTTTCTACACTGACTTCTAGCCTTGGCAGGAGGTAGAGGTAGGTGGTCCTATGATAGCCTGTGGCTGGAAGAGTTGTTGGTTTAATGTGCTTTCCATGTCAAGAAGAATGCAAAACCTAGGCTTTCTCTACCCTACAGAAGCTCTCCAACCTCTAGATACCATGTAAAAATGTCTTCCTACCAATATTCCTCTTGCCTTTGTTTTTAAATGGAAAAGAAGAGGACAGCCGTACATTTTCAGGCAAACCAATGCTGCCAATCAAGGCATCCCCGTGGGATCACTTTCCTCCCTTCTAGGTGTGCCAGCCCTGTGGGTCTTAAACAACCCACAGATGTGGCATCAGTAGCAGAAGTTTCTGCAGGCAAGATGTTTTGGGGTTTTGCACATGTCTCTTTATTGGTATTACGGGCATACATTCTGCTATAAAGGGAGTGCCTGTATTTGGGTCCTTTCGACTGCAGCTGCGTTACTAAAACACATTCGGGCTCTGGTAAAAGTGCTGCCATGCATTAAACTGTGCTCTGCTGTTGCTAGAACAGTTCCTGGACTCACGGCTCAGTTTGGCACAAGCTAAGCAGCAACAACCGTGGAGCCTCTGGTGATTTCCACATAGAGATCAGGCCTAGTAGGTAATTCACGTTGATTCATTGGTTGTGGAGGATGAGAAAACTGAAGCATGTGAACTCTGTTGTCCCAGATCAGGGAAAATGTGCTGACTTTCATAGTATAGTAATAAGTTGATATTAAATTAAATTGCTAGCATAATAATAAAAGGTTAAACTTGTTTTATTGCTATTATAGTCAGACCAAATGTCCCTATAGTTTGGAAGCCTGTCTCTGGGTAGTGACTGGTAAAAAGAGTCATTAGAAAGCAAGGACAGGGCTGGTACAGGCAGGTATTTCTCAATATATGCTCCAGACCCCACCAGGTGATGGCCTGGGGCATTCTTGAGCCACTGGCTGTGCTGATGTATTGAAAATCCTTCCTTGCTTCTGGGGTCAGAGCACTGCAGAGTCATTCAGCTTCTGGAAATTTGCCTGTCTATAAAATAACATTTAATTGGCTGAATTAGCAGCCAAGGACTATGTGATAGCCAAGCAGTACTTAAGCTGTGGAGAAAGCAGAGAAGGCAGATGTGCTGCAGTCCAGCAGGAATGTGATGTGACGAAGATGTGTTTATCTTCCAGGAGCAGTTGACACTCACAATCAGCATTGGAGATTGTGTGGTGTATGTGCACACAATAAAAAGCAGGTTTTGTCTGAGGAAGCTTAAAATAGGTAACAATAATGAGAAGAAAAATACCACAAGCAAGCAAATAGGATTCCCATTTACAGGCAGGGATCAGAGGCACAGAGAGATTAAATGATTTTCTGCAACTTAAACAGGAACTGTGCGTCCTTACTGGGAATTTCTCTCCTCTGCTTTTGCCCTAAGATTATCCTTAACCAGACTTATAAGATTCAGACTGCTTCACATATTGACCACCGCCACATAGTAATTTGTCAGGAGCCCTGCAAGCAAAGCCTATCTTCTGATGTCTGACCAGGCAGAGGGACTGAAGGTCTGTAGGAGTTTGGAGAAAGGATTTTAAAAAATATAGAATGAGAAGAGCTACTTGAACTACACCCCCAAATACATTTTAAAGCTTAGGAGAACAAGACATATTTGCATAAGCATATTAGCAACAAAATGCAAGGGCAGTAAACCCCCCAAATTAGTCATCATATACGCATCTTAACAGACCTGCCAAAACTCCTAATTAAGGTCTCCCTTAGGACTCATGTTTTCTATCTCATTATTCTGATAAAGTGGACACCAATGAGTCCCTTAATGAGGATTAAACTGTAGGCTTTAGTTGAATTTGCATCTCACATTTGCTATTGATGAGACTCTCCTGAAATATGCCGCATATACTTGCCAGTTTCTGACCCAGAATTCAAAATACTGCATGGAAAATCTGGGAATAGGCTTCCACTGGTTTGCCTAACAATTGTCCAAAAATAAGAGATAAAAATTGTCTGTTTTGATAAATACAGCATTTTCCCATCCACATTCCAACACTGTGTGTCATATTGTTGTGTATCTGGCTTAAAAGGGACAGCTGCTCCAGGGATCTGGAAACACTCTCTTTAGTTTTTAACAGAAGGAAAAACTGAAACGGAAGCAGATGTTTGTGACTGTATCATGCGTGAGATAAGGCCTTTGGAGACTCTTTTTTTTCCTGACAGCAAGTGTTTAAAGTCTCATCTTCCTTAAAGGAATTTTGATTTCGTGCCTGACCCAAGAAATATGCTTTGTGTAAATGCACATGACAGAGTTTCTTGCTGATGGTTTTAGTCAACACTGGGGCTAAGTCATTAGGTTGTTCTGAAACCTGGTTATTGCCTGTGCTTGCCAGAGAGATGATCCACTGCCAGATGGGAGTTTGCTCTTCTATACCTCCTCCATCACCATGCTGTTAGTTGTAAGGTAGCATCACTCATATCTATGTCCACACAAAGGCCAGGAGCCTTCTCGGTCCTAGGAGAGAGAAGGGATACCTGTTAGAAACAGGTAAAAAAGATATCTGCTCATCATTTCTAAAATCTGCAACTCTTCAGTTAATGTCTCAGTCAATTTATCTGGAGAGTTCAACAGACTTTAATTAGCACCCTCTAAGTGGAATTTATGTCTGTCTTGCAGAGATCTTCTGTGAACCGAGAAGTTCATTTCCTTCTGAGGACTTCCCTGCTCTTCAACATAGACGAAGATCAGCACTGACACTCCCAGTAGCTTCTCCATCACACTTGCTCAGCTCTTATTTCTAGTCTTCTTGCCTTAATCTGTTCATTGACATCGGACAGCAGATCGGTGAGACAATTTAACCTTCAGGAGAGATGCCAAATCTTTCCCTCATATAAAGTGGAAAATGCACACAAGTACGTACCTTTATTACTATGTGCATTTGGAGATATTTTTGCATTAATGTTTAAATTGGGGAAGACTCAATACTTTGGTTGAATTTTGATGCCTAGGATATCCCAACTCTTTTACACCTGTACTAGGTTTGTGTTTACAGAAAATCTGTTTGATAAAAACTGAAAATTTTAAACTTTATAATATCAGAGAAAAACTTGGAAATACTGCAAGCACACCTCAACATTCAGGAACCAAGAAAAAAAACCCAGTATTTACTGTTGATTTAAAGATCTTATTTAAGACACTCTCAGGTTGTGTGTGCGCGTGTGTGGCCTGATGCACAGGTGTCTTAATGGTTAGGAAATAAACATTTATTAAAATTAATTTCCATTTCTTTTACATACCATCATCTACCAACTCTATCAAATCCGAGCTGTGAAGCACATCTCTGAATGCTCTTGTTATGGAGATAAGAACACTTTTCCTAGTTAGGTTCACATAAAAAATATCACACAAATTGTAACCATAGCAAAAACAGTGAGACGTGTGAGAGAAAATCACAGATGTTAGGCAAAGCCAGAGGAAATATACAGGAACACTACAGTCTTAAAGGCAGTATTTCACAACATTGGCATTGTTGCCCGTAAAACAATGTCAGAGCTTTTTTTAAAAATCATTGCTTCTTTTTTCCCATCCAACAACAGCAGTCATGACCAGAATTCTGCTCTCTGTCTGCTGTGATGCCAAACCAGTTTTCAGCATGCAGCAGGGCTTTCTGTCCAAAAATGTTGCACCATACACACAGGTAGGTGCCATAGGCGATGCCCAGTTTTAGTCATCTTCCAGGCAGCTCTTAGAGGCATTTTCAAGGCCCTGCTCAGTATTTTGTTTTAGAGCGGGGTTACAGATAGCAGCTGGAGGGAAGAGTGGCTTTGTCACAAGCATTTTCATTGCAAGGAACAAGAGTCACATGCATTCAGCAAATTATAAATGTAAACAAACATTGTAACAAAAAATGTAAACATTATAAATGGATACATTGTGGAAAGATTATTCACTAGTGTTGGTGCAACAGTGAACTGGATCAAATGAAACAGCAAGTCAGAGATTTAAAACAAGGTAGAGAAAGTCTCTCATCATAAAACATGTAGTCAACCCATGAATTCCCTATTTCCAGACACTGGTAGCAGATATTGGAAGTGCTAAAACTTTAGAGTTCAAATGTTGCCTATACAACTTTTCAGGGAAGAAGTTCATTAAGTAAGACACAAAGCATGATTTCAGGCTCAGGAAATCCCTGAGCTCTAAGATATTTCAGGCTGGGAGAGAATTCCGAAGAAATATTGTTTTATGCTTTTCCATAGACATTAATTTTTGGCTCCTATTGGAGACAGGATACTGATCTTATCCTGTACTGTGCTTTTCTGTTCTTAGATATCAAAATGTTTCACTTGGCACTGCAATTACACAAATTTAGAATCAGGAAGGAAAAAAAAATGTACAAATTCTTTCTTTCTTTATAGATTCAAGCTGAATTTTCTTTTTATTTTCTTTTTCAACATTAAATTTAAAAATCTGTTATTTGCAGTCAAAGCTAAAATTTGGTTTACTTAGTTTAGTCAGTAAATCATTTGGACTTGAATTTAAGCAGGTTTGCATAATGACAGTCTGTTATGCTTCTTAATTTGGGAATTAGGGAGCTTGGAGGAACCCTACTGTTTACTAGCTTCAGTAAAAAACCAAATTTATTTCAACGAGTTCTGTTTCTTCTCTTCCCTGTGGACAAGTACACCTCATATCATGTAGTACACTACTGGCCACCCTGACTGACATATAACATCTGAAATTAGTTTTGATAGAAGTAGCAAAGATGCTGATTTTCAGGCAAAAGCAGATTTTCCCATGTAACTTCAGAAACTGGATAGAATTTAACCTTGGTTAAAAATTCTCAAAGCTGAATCGACTCTGGTTTGAGATCTCTCGTACTCCAGAGACCATACTTCTGCACAAGAGACATCACAGGTGACAGTCCTGAGATGTGTTTGTTTGGGGACAGTGATAGAGAAATTATTTTAAGTGAAGGGCTTGACAACTTGGAATTTGCTTCTGCCCTTGGTATAATGTAAGCTGAACTTTCTAATAGTCAGGGCATTTCTGCAATGCTTGTGTCTACATGAAAACATTCTCTGTGAATCTACTGTAAAATTACAACATTTTTGGAGTTCAAGCATTAATAATTAAGCATTTAATTGCACTGATTAAGATTTTCATAATTTCTTTCTTAGCTTGGCAAGACCTACTGTACACGTAGTATTCTAGCCCTTCTATTTTTGGCTCTTATTGTAAGTAATTCAGGTATGATCTCTCTTCACAGGGAATCTCCAGAATTCCCAACTGGATTTCCACCTGAGTGGCTATAGGCACACACAAACGCCTGATGAGATTAATAGTAGTGTTAAGATGCCAAAACTCAAAAAATTCCACTGAATTTATGCACTTAGATGCTTTAAAAACATTCCTAATCTTGCTCTAACCAATTCACTAAGTGAGAGGTGTAGCATCCTTGCCTGTCACCTCTGTTTGAGGACTTCTGTGCAAATAGGACCCGGTTGTCAATGGTCAATGTCATTGTGCCTGACAGCTTGCTTTTGAACAGCTTTGCACTAGCAGGGCTGAGATGTCTGAAGTTAATGGGCAATCAGTGTATTGACATGAAGGAAGGGAATTTGTAGTCACAGCACTGAGGTCAGGAAAAAATCCTTTTTAGTCACAGAATGATACTGGGAAATTAGTTGGATGAGCTCATCCCTACCTTACTTTTGAGAAAAATCATTCACAGCCGTACCTTCTCCAAGTGGGTTTGACCTGGCTACATTGCCATCACTTATACACTGTAGATAGCTAAATCTGAGCTAGATCTTTTCAACTCTATCCAAATACATCTCAGAAAGATCATCACAGCGAAGGTGGATACTCTTTTGTAAAGGAGGTCAGAAGATGTGTGCTCCACAAGAGCATATTTGTCCCTATTTAAGGAGGGTGTGACTGTTTAAATAGATCTCTTCAGCTAGCAGTGACGAATCCCACCCTGAATATCTCTACGTGTTCTCTGCATTTACTTAATATGCAGATTTAAAATTCAAAGATGGCTCAAGAGGAGATCAGGTCCCTCTGTGTATTGTTTGACAGCAAGAATGAATGCAATGTACCTGTATACTTGGGTTTTACTTTAAAAACAGATTTTCAGGTGCTCACCTGAAATACAAAGCTTTGTTCATCTCTTATTTGCACAAATGGAGATTATGGTATAATGACAGAGATAATTTGCATATGACAGAGATGACCAATATCAGACGAGTATCATGTCTATAACAATAAATCTTAGACCACCACAAATGTTTCCAAAGTCATATTTTATTTAAGAAGTCTCTATGCAATTATATCTATTACTTTTAAAGAAGGGAAAACATTCATGAAACAACTAAAAGGAGCAGTTTTACAGGGCACATGATGCTTGCTAAAGAGACCAAGTTACTGCTGTATATTTTAGTATGGGAGGAAAATCTGTCTCCAATGGTTTTGGACACCTTGTTACATCCCATTCCGAAATCTGTCAAGCATGTAATGACAGCTAGGACACAGAGGAATACTTCTCCAGTTCAAGAACAAGAAGGCCCACAAGGAAAATTTGCTGATTTGCTAAACCCTTTACATTTCCGGATACAGCTGTAGGATACTGAGCATATTACTGTAAACTATCACAAATATCAGGACTTTTGCCTCTATGGATTATTGAGCCAGGCAGTTCATATCTGAAGAGTTCCCTTGTAACTTGGACACTGCCAATAGAGTGATCCTGAGATCCTGTATTGGCAGACAGAGCTGAATTTGGATTCATCCAAATGCAACTTGCCTGGAGGTTTCAGTGGAACATCTTTTACAGGAAATTCCAACCCAAAGCACTAACCGCTTGTGTTTGCTATCAGCGTACTGACACATCTTACCTCAGAGAAGCAAGTAACATGTAGTTTTGTGTGTATTTTTGTTAGGATAAATGGTAACAGTAAAGAGAGCCAGTCCTAGAGAGAGGTCCACGCTGATGTTGCAATTAATGTAACTGTTCAGTGAGAAATTGTAGACAAGGGGAAGGTTATTATCTTTTGCTTAAATTCTGTAGTAGATATAGTACCTAAAATGTAGCCCCCACCCTAGTACCAATGAGACAATAAGAAGACTTAGTACCAGTACCCTCAGAGCCTTTTGTAGACTCATAGACTTATGCTAAAGCCACAAGCACTGTGTCTTCGGTCTAAGCCCATATGGGTAGATAAAAACTACCATGATAATGCCTGAAATCAGATCTCATAGGGAAAATGTAACATAAGTGGCTTCCAAACTCATGCTGGGCAGGAGCAATGCAAGAATGGGGTCTGCAGACAGACCATTTCAATCCCATCTCTACACCTTTCCTGCCATAAATCTCCCTCCTGCAGTATACCTGAAAATAGGCAGAAAAGGCAGCTAATTCATTTAGCAAAAACTCGAATCAACACAGTTACAGTGAGCAAAACTTTGCCCCTTCTCCCCAAGACTGTCTAGAATAGATGTTCTTATGCTGTTTTCTTTTGGGAATAAAATTCTACCTCTACCCTGCAGGTAACCTTTTTCTCTTTGTAGTAGTATAGTCACTGGGATCAAATTTAAAATGTTCAAAACCCCAAATTCCTCAAAAGGTAGTGTGAAACTACACTTCACATGTCATTGAAAAAGCAAGCAAGCACTCTTTGATTTATTTCAGAAGTGGCATGTTCCTTCACTCTCACTAAAAGTTAGTTGTAGAGGAGAGGTGGCAGTGTGGCTAAAATACAGGGTTATAAAGATCCCAGTTCGTTTCCTGGCTTTGCCATAGAATTATACCCGGACTCACCTCACCCAAAATTACCCCTCTGTAAGTTAGGCATCCAGCCTGAGTCCCTATGGCTCCCTAGATGACGATCAGAGACAATAAAAACCCAGAGAGGATGTTTATTAATATTTTAATTATTATGCTTATTAATAAACACACCTTTACTAATAAATGATGTTTTTTAATAAACACATTCTCGTGTAAATTGGATGTATTACAACCTGGAGGTGCCACCCAACACTATTTACAGCAGAAGGAATCCAGATGACCAATTTAGGCTTTATTCCCAACTTTAGAGAAGATAGATTTCAGTGCGATGAACTTCACTTTTCTTTTTAGAAGTGTGCAGTGACTACAATATCAATTCCTCACCTCTTTAGGAGCACTTTATACATGCTGTGACAGAGGTGGATCACCAAAAACAACTACTGTATTTCCTGCAGCCTGTCCACTCCTCTAAAATATTAAAAACTTGTCAAACGAACTTGTTTTCTACGAGTTTCAGCTGCTAGAACACATAATTTCCCAGGCCCTGTCTGAACTGTACCACTGGAGCACTAGGTGGCAATGTTGTTACAACGAAAACTCCTACCAGCTCCGTAAACCAGGGCTACTTTGTGCCACCAGAGATCCCAGCGATGTTTCACAGGCAATGCAGAAGCTTAGAGAGCTGACACCGCTCCTTCAGCGGTTGACATGACATCATTTTGTGGCCCAGGCTTGCTCTGAGGGAAAAGGTGGTGGTTGGTTTGTTTGCATTCTCGTTAAAAAGCAAATGAAGGTGATGATGTGACATTTAGCACAAGTTTGGTCTTCCCCATAAAATTTCCAGTGGGCCTGGGGAATGTTGAATAGGACACGCAGGAATGACCTGATAGTCCTATCACGATGAGGTTCAACCGTCTGATACTGGGAGGTGAGAACTCAAGCCTGAGCCTAATAACGCAGGTGAGATCATTAAAAAAAAACTTCACTTGTACCTTCCTCTTTCTTTATGTACTAATTTCAGTAAAATCAGACAAAATTCCTGGGTATAAAGTCTAGGATGTGGACAGCTTTTTTCAAGATTAGTGCTTTTGAAGAGAAATGAGCTGATGCAACTGCAGCTAGCAGTTCAATCTGTGTTTAATCAACTCCAGACAATTAATCAGTATTATTATGTCATGATTCTGTGAGGCTTCTGCACACTCTGAATATTTATTTAAATCCACTTTAATACACATAGTTTACAATTACCATAAGCTGGGTGAATTGCATCTACATTTACGAATAGGGTAAGGAAGTTTTCTGGTCTGATTTTACCCCATCACTACAATAACCATAATGAAGACTCAGGTTGTAAATTCTGTTTTTAAGAAAACGCTGCATCCTGCTGATAGCAGCTCTTGTGGCCAAGAGCAAAAATGTTCACAGTGCAGAAAACCCTCCCTGCTTCCCGGGGAAGGGGAGTGGGCTCCACTATCTCTCAGGGCTCCTTCCAGCTCTGCATTTCTACTAGCCTATGAGCAGTTGGATTCCACAGTGGGTATTGAACTGAGCCATGGTGTGAGCATCTTGGACTGCACCAGAGTTACACAGGGGTCAGAGTAGTCCCTTGTGTGGCTTCTCAGTGATTGTCTGCCACGGTGCTCAGGAGGATCCAAAAATGAATCAGTGGCAGGGCCAAGGGTTTAAACAACCCACCTACCTATTTGCCCAACGTGGAGCCTTTGCTCGTGATTGTGAGCAATATTATGTCAGAGTAACTTATTCTATCAGCTTTAGTTATCAACTAAGTGGATATTGTTTTACTCCATGTCTTACACGGAGGTCATCTGCCAGGTCAGTTTCTAGACGAGATTCTCACAGTGTGTGTTTCCTCAGAGTATTAATTATACCACAAAACCACAGCAATATTGCAAAGGAGTGAGATACAATTTTATCTGACTGGAAGAACAGAAGAAAATTACAGGTCTTACTCACAGTGTGTACTAAGAAGACATTAGAATTACTCTCTGGATTTGTTTGGGTTGGTGAGGAAGAGATTACTCTTCGTGATTCTGGTCCCAAAATGTCTTTGAGGTCTTATGTAGTTTATATATGTCTAAGTAAAAACAGTAAAATGAATGGATGCACATCCATGGACTTCTAAGAGTTTTGCATGAGTGTGTGTACTCAAATATGTGAGGTTGCGTCATGTGCTTATATTTAAAATAATAAATACAGACTTGAAGATTTTCAGTGGGAAAAAAAAGAGTAAGGCTGCTGCTCCAAAAGGCAAGTACATTTTCCTTTGGAAATCTCTCATTAATACAGATATTTTATAATGAAAAAGCTGTTAAATTTTTTTACAAGGATGAAAATTTAGCTACTTTGGGTGGAGCTGGTTTTCTTTTTGAAACAGCTCATAGGTCTTGATTTCACAAATGATATAAATTTGTCAAGATGTGAGCTGCTCCAAAAAAGTTCCTACTGTTTTTCTGTCTTTTCTGACTGCTTTTTCCTTTCCTTCCCTAATGCTTGCACTCTTCTGCAGTGATTCAGAGCAAGGACATTACCTGTTTGAATACAGTTTTCTTGGTTGTTGGGATAAATCCATGGTCTGGTGGCCAGGAAAGATTGTGACTGGAGGTGGGCATAGCCAAGCAGTCGGCATTTAGTTTGGCTCAGGCAGGCAATAAACCCCCTTTCCTTATGCTGGAAAATTCTCTTTGCTGGATCAAATTCTTAATTTTTCAATGCTCTTTACAAAATAGCCCAACAACCAACAACAACAAAAAAAAACCCCACCTTCTAAAGAATAGTTACCAGCCCTGAGGAGTTTTACGGGTTTGGAATTTGTTTGGTTTTCCTTAATATGCAGTTACAGGGTAGGGAGGGAGTGAAGAAAACGTTTTATTAATAACATGAAAACAGCAGATTCTTTTTTCTCAGCCAGAGCCATACATTTAGATTGGAATAAAGAAAGAGGGATGAAATGAGGGATTTTTGCTGTTTTTTAGCCATGTGATCATACATAGACTTTGACAGCACAGCAAAGTTGTGCTGATATCTGAGGAAAAATCAGAAGCAGCTAAAAGACAGAAAGTTTAAAGAAGCGAAGAGATGTGCATTTCTGGACTTATTCATGTCTCATTACCTTCTGGCACAGTAAATTGCCTAGACCAGCAAAACCAGTTGTTCTTTCTCTTTTTTAATGCAAATTTTGGGAAAAAATTGTAATGTCAGTGAAAAAAACGATGCCCAAAGAATAGACTGGACTTAACATTTTCAGAAGCTTCAGATATGAAAAATAAGAGTACATGTCCACCAACCCCCTTTCCAAACAGGTATATCTTCCCATAATTCCCTTTAAGACAAGTTATTGACAAGTTTTCAAAAGCATATTCTTGCCATTAGATTCTCCATGTTTCTGTGCTCACTCAATAAATGAGAAATAAATAAGTCCCCCCACCCAGGACAGGGATGTGAGAGAGTCTACAAAGGAATTCATTCAACACCTACAGAAATCAGTGGCGTTTGGATGCTCCATTTTTTCTGGAAGATGCCCTAGTGTGAATATCCAAAGGTTGTTGGATACTGAAATATGTGGCTGAAAATTCAAGTCTTTTTTAAACCTCAGTACGCTTCCAGGAACCAAAATGTCTCTGATCTGGTCTGAAGGATCACAGTGAAGTGACAAATAAATACCTTAGCAACCTCCAAAACTGCCTTATTATTTCCATATTCATGACATTAAAACTCCTAGATGAAAAAAGCGGGGAAAGGCAGTGCCCTCTCTCCTTACTTGTGGAAGACACCATGACTCAAAAGAGGCATTTAAAACTCAGAGCACTTCCTTTATGTAGCCCATTTGTAATTACTGTGTGAATTGCATCCTACAGTCTTAACTGAATTCCCTAGGAATGATCCCAGTGGAGAAATCTAAGGTAGAAAATAGGCACATGAGCCCAGTTAGAAACACTGGATCCAGTGAAGTCAAGCAGATCATTAGAGCAGGTGGAAGAATCCAGAAAATATGCCAGCCTCTCTGGAAAGCCTCTAGCCAGAATGTGAAAGAGAGAGTTTTTTATTTTTCTTTGACTTTTTTAAAAAAGGACTTCCCCCTTGCCCCTGGCTTTGCACCTCCTTCCCATTAATAATTTTCTCCCCAAAATATTTAATGAAATGCTTTGGTAGACAGTGGTGTTTACTGAAAGCCATGACCAAAAAAAAGTTTTCATTTATTTAAACTAAAAACTACCATTCGGAATGTCTCTATCACCATGTGGGTTTGGTTTTTTTTTTGTTGAAACACCAATTCACGAATGCTTTTAAAATCAGTTGTGTCTGAACTGGAACAGTGACAGTGGGACCTTCAGGCTCTACCCAGAACTGTCTGGTAGGAAGACCATGTAGGGAACTAAACTTCAATGCTCTGCTACGTGATATGATGCCTAAATTAAATGTGTGTAGGAAGGAGAAAATGAAGGGTGGTCTAAGTATGGCTCTTTGCAATTAAAAATAACCCAAACCCCAATATGTTTCAATACATAGTTCCACTTATTGTAACTTTGTTCTCAGGCAGCTGAAGGCACACATTACCATGAAAGACAAAATTCTTGCTACTTCTTGCATCCAAGATGGTATTTTCTGGCTGGCCCTGGCCTCCAAGAAGTTATGAAGTCTTTGTTATGACTGCCAAGGAAAAATTTGGCTGTAAGAAGGATGTTAATTCTGACACAATAACTTGGAAAGTTTCATGCCACAGTGCAGCATAAAACAGTAATTAGATGAAGAAAAAATAAGTAACTCTTTTTGTTTAAAAGGTGATGTGCAGTCTTTCAAAGAAGCAATTACACAGTCCGTGACTTCCCCCAGACTCATTTAAGCAAAATCCCTAGCCTTCCTGGCCCTTTCAAAACCATAAATTCTGCTAGGATTACATGCCAAGTTGATTTAAAGTGGTTGCTCAATCAAATGAAAGCATTGACTCTAAATTTCAGTGCTTTGTAATGTTC
This sequence comes from Limnodromus scolopaceus, assembly GCA_028565335.1. Classification (NCBI taxonomy): domain Eukaryota; kingdom Metazoa; phylum Chordata; class Aves; order Charadriiformes; family Scolopacidae; genus Limnodromus; species Limnodromus scolopaceus. Next base: position 115,656,597 of record JAOXNO010000024.1, read on the forward strand.
TGAAGCAAACTGTAATCTGCTTTCATGGACAAAATAAGACTTTTTACCCTTCTAATTTGGATTATCAAGTTTTTATTACTGGTATTATGGGGCAATCATCCTTTTCTTTGGTTCGTTGGTTGATCTGATTGGGGTTTTTTCCTCTTATATTTTTAAACGAATCACTGGTTGCTCCAAACAGAACTTGCTTCATGTCCTTTGGAGTTTCTGTCCCACCTGTGCACCCGTTTAGGTCATAATGTATAATTCAGTATTTATGCTGAATTATACTGGCTTACCCAGACCTGAGCAAGGCATAGAGGGCTAAGCCCTTCATTCTTTGGGCACTCAAGATTCCCATTGAAGCACTGAATGTCAGATTCAGCCTTCTATAGCAAACATATGTCAATACACAGATGGTCACAACAGCAGCAATTTCCCACAGACATTCACTTGATATTTTTAAGCAAACCATCTTCCATTTGTCCTCAGACCTGTTGTTGTTCACCCAAATATTCCAGGCAATTTAACCTGCAGGCACAAATTTTTCCCCGAGAAAGACACACAGTTACAACAGCAAAAGGAAGCCCCAAAAAATAAGCTGGGAAGAAGATTAGTGAGCCAGATGGACAGATGGACTGATAGTTTGATATGCAGAAATAGTTTGCTTGGAATGAATTCAGGAGCATGTTCAGATAACACATATTATAGCTTGTAAATGAGAAGAGTTCAAAGTGGGAACCTGGTATTCCAAGACAGGCTCTTGTAGGCTGGAAAATAAATGTATTTGTGATGTTTAAAGGGTCGTTTTCTCCAAAAATATTTCCTTTCCCCCCCCCGAAAAGTAGGGATTTTAGCTAGAAGGTAAATATAGATGAGAATGAGACACATTAAATAACAGGAACACCAATGAGAGGATGAAGCACCCTCTGGAGGTATCTGCCTCCACAGACCATGGAAGAAAATCCAGGTGCCTAACTGAAGTTAAAGATTGTCTTTTACAAGATGCAAGTGAAACAGTACCAAATCAACTGGTGGAGGACAGCTTTAGCAATCTTGGGATCACGCAATTCACTGCAGGGGTTATAGTCCTGCCTTGAAAGAAAAGCACTTATGTTACTGAAGCCTTACGACAGTATGGAGGAAAGCACAGGGTCAGAGATATGAGGCAAATTTAAATTAGGCTAACTATCCTGGCAATGACCCCAAGTGGGTCATCTAGCCTCAAGAAACAAAACTATACGGGCATGATTCCATTATATGGAAATGAGAGCACTTTATCAACACTTAGCTCTGGATAAGCCTTTGTTATTGATAAATATTGTTGAAATAACACACAGAGAACTTAAACAGGCCCAGGACATGATTAATTCATTCAACTTCATTGAGTTCCAGTGCACAAGCCAGGCCAGCGACTCAGCTTCACATGCTGTTATGTAGATATATATACACCAGAGGTTCTCCAGGTGCAAAATAGTCAAAGACTGTCCTTTCACCAAAGATTTCAACATCTATCTAAAGAGCTATACTCCTTCTATGTCGCACTTGAAGGTCCCTAGGAACTGTTAGACCTCTTCGTCTGACTCAGTTTTATGAGTGTAAATCAGAACTGCCAGAAGAGACTATTGGTGCAAGATATACAAGAGGGGTCATTTAGCCAAATCTTTTGATAGCTTATTCCATTGACTAATCTAGACAGGTATATATTATTACTTGTCAAAATTGAAAGGCTTAAAATAATTAATCTCTCCCCAATACACTCCCAAAGCCTTGTAACTAGGTTCTGAGCAGTTTGCTGAGATTTCCCCTTTCAATACCCTGCTGACTCTCCTGCCCCTTCACTTAGATCTTTGCCAGCCTTTTGTGACCATCAGACTTCACTCCATGTCCTCTGCCTTTCCTCCTGCTTTTCCAAAGTCCTGATTTCTCAAGGACCCCACACGTTTGCACCCTGCTTTGCTCTCCCTTTTACATCTCTTCTTTTATCTACATCTCCTCCTCAAACATGCTAACGTCTGATCTAATATAGGCTCATCACACTTTGCTGCTGCTTCAGACTTGGCTCCTGCGGGCAGCGGGAATGATATCCATGGTGTCAATCAGCATCGCCCTATTGCCTTCAGTAGAGCTATCTCCAATTTACACCAGCTGAGGATCCAGCCTTCTGCTGCCAAAAGTACTAACGATTTTGCAGAAATATGCGTCTCGCTCTCCCTCTCTTTCTCTTTTTTTCTCCCAGCATGAAAGATCTAATTACAAATTGCTGAAGGCTTGCTACAAATAAAACAAAAAAAAAAAAGAGAGAAAAAAAATGATACCCTTTCGACTCTGCATTGTCTGTTACTAATTTACTGAAAAGAATTGGATCTATATTTTCACCCGAATAAATATTTCTTCTCATGAATACTGAGAACCACTATTCAGTGAAATACCTCCATGGAGAGTTTTTAAACTTATTTTCACAGCTGTGAGTTTGTTCAGTCTGATATTACTGGATACCAGTACTATGAACGATAGCAACATTAGGATGGTATAATGTTAACAGAACCACCCGCCTGGCTTTCTGCTCTCTGGAAATACCAATTATCTTACCTCCCAATAGCTTCAATCCAGTGGATGGGATGTGTGCCATATTTTTATTTGTTATGATTGTATTAAGGATGACAACACACCAAAGGTTAGAGGCAACATTCATACTGGTAGGCGACACAGTGTGAGGGCCTTTTCTTTGCCCCTGGGGCCAGCTGCAGCAGGGGCTATTTCTGGTTTCTCCTGGGAGCTCCTGTTGAGGTGTGTCCAGAGAAAGCCAGCTCAGTCATCAGAGAGGGGGTTCTGCTTTGTGGTGCTTGATGGACCCAAAATATTTGGTAACCACAAGAGACACAGGGACTATTTGGGTGTGGGGGAACTGCTTAAATTTGGTGATGTCAATGTCTGGAGAAAAGGGTTGAAGA
>JAOXNO010000024.1:115659629-115684995 GCA_028565335.1 Limnodromus scolopaceus
CTGTCACTGGGTACTGCTAAAAGTTTTGTCATCAGCTGTGGAGCTGGAAGCAATGCAGATGTACCAGAAGGACTGGTTATGAGTGCTACTGAAAAGTGGCATGAATGATCTAGAAGAAATGTTGTGCTAATAGGGATATAGCCAAGAATGAAATCCTGCCCCTTGTTTTTGTCTGAAAATAATATTCCCTCTGTAGAAATTTCTTTCTAATTAAACCAGTGGTCTGGTGTTTACAGACTCATCAACCTGCACTGGAACATCTTCCTCACCTAATTGTCATCCCTCATTGTTTACACTGCACTTTTTGTAATCAGTTGATACAGGGGAAAAACCAGAAATTATGCTTCCACCACTTTTGGTGCAAATATGGAAATCCGGTGCAAGAGTGGAAATACTTCCACTCTTTTCCTGTAAACATGCAATGACCTTTTTCTGTCCTCTGAAACACCTATTTCTGAAACACCTACCCGTGTAAGATCCCAACAAAAAAAAGGTGTGGAATTACACATACACTTTGCATAAGTACAAATGACAAAATACAATAAAGGTAAAGTGGACTCAGAGAAGAAGATGAGGAAACAGCATGTGACTCAGCTCCATAAGCATAGGGACCATGAGACACACAGCAAAGCTGAGTCCTCCTGGGGATGTGACTCAGGGCAAGGAGGGATATTGTAAGGCATTTCTGATAGCTGTAGGTTCTTTTGTCTGGGAAACTGCATTGCATACTTGGTGTCTCAAACTGAACCCTTCCCAAATGTCTGAGAAACTTATATGAGACACCAAAATTAAGAGGAAAAAAATATGTCTTCTGAAAAGAACACTTTTGAGATTTGCACATACTTCACTACCACTCCAGACACCAGCATGACGCTCCGAAGTAGGAGTAAAACACTACCGGTCACAAATGTTTACAAATTTGTTTATACATTTGGTTCTTATGATAGGTTTCAGTTGGTTAAATACAAGCATGTTGTGACATTTGAGATACCCTGAGGGAGATGAGATACACAGGGTGGGCTGGCCTGACGTAGGGTTTACGGGAGATCTGCGGACTTATCGAGTAGCAGAGTCCTCCCAAATTACACCGAATTAAGAAAACTGAATACTGCTTTCAGTGCCTACAGCCTTGGATGGCTACACAAAGAGAGAGACATGGACAATCATGTCACTGCATTTGTCTCATAAAATTCTCTGATCTCTGTGGAACAAACACCCTGAGACAGTTCACCTCCTGCTATGAAGAGTTTGTCAGATTATCTGTAAAGAAACCAGTAGGTTTCCTTAATCCCTAGCAGTGAGCCTGCTCTTTCCAGCCCCTGAACATGTTTTGGTTTAGCAGATCATTGCTCATCCTCTTATGGTTTACAATGCAGGTCATGAACTTGGAGTATAATATTCCAGCACTTACGTTTTTAAAGTGCAACCCATGTAGCATTTTAGGCAGAGTAAATACTCAATTAGAAGACAGCATGATATTCCCGGTACAATGCTATGTGACAGGGAAAACAGGACAAGTAATTGTATTTGTTTAATTTAAAAAATCAAGTGGACAAGGGTATCCGGACCTTTCTCTTACCCTTATTTCTTGTTTCAATTTTGTTGCTGGTATTTTTCCTCCTGTTTAATAGTCAAGGCAGCTGACAACTGAATTAGTACTTTTTCCTTAGTATGCCACTGGCTCATGACAATAGCCTTAGGGGTAAGATATAGATAACTGAGAAGTTTTCTCACTGTTGTGATATATTTTTTCATATGGTTAATAAGGCAATTGAAATGACATTCTGTCACAGTGGTACAATCCAGTGAATTTGTGATTTCCCTTGTGTTGCCACTAGGAGGAGATGCACAGTGTTAATATCCCCGTCTCTTTTTCTTGGTGAACACGTTTAAAGGATATGACAGTCTGCAAACTAAAGCGTCCTTTAGTGTTGCTAAGGATTAGCTACTGTTTATTATCACTAATGGGAAAATGCTTAGGGCTGAACTGTTGTTGCTCCGCTGTGGATTTTGTTTCTAAAGCCTCACAAGAGTGCCCTTATATTCCAATCAGTGAGTTCAGCTAAAGATACACAAATAAGAGAATCATTGGCAATTAAAACAAAACAATAATAATAGCTACATCTGTGTAAAAGGATACTTAGTAAATCGTTTATAAGCAATTACATAGTTTTCCTTACAATAAAGCTTATCAAAGCATGTTGGCCCCAGTTCGTTTCTGAAATAACACTGTTAAGATCCTGATGCCAAATCCTGCTATTGCTGCTGTAAATTAAGGTATTTGCATGGAAGACCAGATCAGCTGAAGACTTTGCTGGGTCTATTTGCATCAAGATGTCCTGTCCTGAAAAGTGTGAAAGGCAAAGTGAGGGACCAGTGCTGAGCACCTTGTGAGAGCAGGGCTTTTGTCAGCAGAGATCTCCATCAGTGCCACATGCTATTCTAATATGGTAAGTGATTATTTCCCAAAGGCCTCTGTACAAACAGCTCAGATTCATATAAAAACATTGCCTTAGTTCAAGTGTCTATCACAACTATGGAGGCTACAGGGGAAAAAGGTAATCGGAGTGGCAGAGACTGCCCTGTTCTCAGTGGACGGGCAATTGCCTCATGGCAAGACACAAGTGGGTGGTGTATTTATGCACAGGCACATATTGTCCAAGTGGTACATGCCTCTAGACACACTGCTTGCACTCGAAGGGCTCCAGCTTGCATGTTGCACGTTATTAACCTGATCGGTGTCTAAGCGTAGGGCTTTCAGCTGGAGCTTTGCTTACTGCAGGTCATTGGAAAGCACATTTAGCTAACAGCTCGTGAATTGTTTATCGGGAAACTCCAAGGACATGTATAAAAGTGGAATTTTCTCTTCTCATTGTTAAAATTGAGGTACGGTGTATGTATATATGTGTATTTCTTTTTTGCTTTACTGGTGTTGAAGGTTCTCAGAGATCTGGAGTCTTAACCTTTCTCCCCAGCTTTGAGGATCAGCACATGCTCATATCTATCACGTCCCATGCGTTAGGAATGTTCTGTATTTATTCAGTCTTTCATTATTATACCTCAATTTGCACCTTCTGCACAGGCTCACTTTCATTTTAGCTGCTTCCTACTTCCACTCTGTGACCTACCTCCCTTGCTTGTTACAGACCGCAGGCATGCTTTTTTAGCCAACAACCAGTAGAAACTGGTGTATGGGGTGGAGAGGGATGATGGTGTCAAGCAGTCAGAGGGTACATCTTAAAGGAAACCTTCACCTTCACCAAATGACATACCATGGCTTCTTCCCGGAAGGTGGGCTAATGTCCCCTCCTACAGGGACTTGATGATCTTAAAGGCCTTTTCCAACCTAAATGATTCTATTATAGGATCTCATGACCAGATCTTGCTCTGCAAGCTGAGGATCATGAGTTAGTTACCTAATATAGAAATGGTCATGTAGCAACGCTGCACACAATTCATACATGTTCACTGCCACTTGAAGTGTCTACTGCTGACCTGCTGCTCCAGAAGCAAATGGGTCTCCTGGAACTCTGTGCCATATCTGGTCATCTTTTGAAATGACCTGGATACCCTGAGGAGTCTTATATATGATCCCCAGAATATTGGGATCTCCCCACTTAGTCTCTTTGTGCCTTTGCCTTGTCCTTATTTTTGTATTATAAACCCCTGGGTTTCATGCAAGTTTGTAGCTGAGCAGTTTAGAGACAGGAACTTATCAACACTGTATATTCCTGGAAGAAACAAAACTACATGCAAATTTAACCACTTCTTTTTTTAATAGTTTCATTGAAATAAAGCATTAGAAAAGAGGAAACATTAAATGACTTGGCGTAGACTTTTCTTTTTCAAGATAAATGTTTGAACTTTCCATTTCAGACAGATGCTTTATTTTAAAATCAACTTACTTTTTTTAAAGGGAATAATAAAGAAGCAATAAATTAGCCTGAAATACTTTGTTATTTCAGCTCTTACTGATAGGAGACATGATTCTACAAGCAGGTATGCACAATTTAAGACTAAGGACTCTCTTCACTTTTTTCACACTGCTCAGGTGCTGAGAGTAACACATGTACATATTTTTGCAGGATTGGGGCCCAGATAAGCAATATCTGATTTTATGTATTTGGAAACAATGAGCATATGAATAATACATCTGTAGACCTGAAGACTTAATGGCATGTAGGAAACATGACAGGATGAATGCAGAGCACTGCAGAGCAAAGGGCAAATTTTCGGTAACTTCAAGGAAATTAAGAGTTAAACAATGAGAGAGGGTCCAAGATAGTGATCAGTGATTCTTGTTATTTAAGCAGTAACAAATTCTATGAGGCCACATTGATGCCAATTCAACATGCTAATGCTTTGTTCATGTGATGCTGTGGACCTCAGCATCAGAGACCAATAACAAAGTATCATGGTTGGAAGGAAAGCCTTCCAAAATTGGACTTTGTTTTCTGCTGTAAAAAGCAGCACATGTAATGAGATTTTCTATTTTGATATTTTTCCTGCAGCACTCTGCACTGTTATTTTGGCCTCTGAGCACTGAAGGGCGGGGTTTCCCTTTTCCTCCTAGACACTGAAACCTGGTCTAAAACATCTTTTAATTTGTTGCTTTTAATGTGTTTCAGCAGCACCCATGGAAGTGTAACTGTAACCAGGAAGGTGTCGGGTGGTGGGAGATATTTTGGTGAGATTTTGAGGAGATTTTTCCCTTCCCACTGCCATCATGGTGTTTTCAACTTGCAGCACCAAGGAGGACCTCTATGGAGGGATGGAGTTGGATGGGCTCCTTTTCACAGGGAGGGCTTCAACAACTCGTACTTTCACAGAAAATATCAAAAGCCAAGAGGAATACCTTTCCATGCCTGTTAAATACTTGCTCTTAGTCTTTTTCCCATCAGAATTCACTTTTAAAAGACAATTCAGCATTCATGAAAGTTTTATCACAACAACTGTGAACATTGGGAGCCACTATAGATGAAATTATTTTCTCTGCAGATAAGCTGTCCCTGTCAAACATGTATGCTTACGTTGCAGATTAAATCAAGACTTGCTATCATCTACAATGGCTGTCTAGATGCATGTTTATGTGAGTATTATTTAATCTGGCTGGGTGTCAGGCTGCATGGTTTTGGCAAGAGCTCTTTCCAAAGAGTTCGTGGACGCTGACTTGTTCCACATTGCACAATATTTTTTTCCACATCATGGTTTCAATGGAACAGCTCATGAAAAAAAGCATTACTGAAAAAGGGCAAATAGATCAGACCTGAATCCTTTGAGAGTTTCTAGGGCTTGTGCTATTGACAGTTTCTTTCCTAAATTTGCTTTGGTTTTGTGCCTAGTGAGTATCTGACTGCTGGTTTAGAAACTACTAGCATATTCTACAGAGCACTAAATTTTACAGTACCCCTACAGTAACCTTAATACCTTTTATCTTGAATACTATAGTGCATGTACCTTTATTTATAATGTATTGTACAGCCTGTGATGCTCACCAGTGCTGTACTTTTACCATTAGCACTCCAGGAAATGAAAGAACTGTAGCTTACATTATGACAGGGGCAATTCAAGGTAGTCTTATTTGGCAGGGCAGCTTTTGTTTAAATTGGAGCCTGAAGTGGTCTATAGGATTAGAGTGAGTAGATAGTTACTAGAAGAAAATCCTGGATAAATCAAATTAGGAAATATAGGCCCAGATAAGGACATAATTTCATTTTTCAGTTTGTGTTTTGAGATGCAGAGTGGAGTGGAGGTGGAAGGATATGAAAAATAAGTGACTAGTGACTGAAAGATAAAAGAAGAGACTTCTCTGCTACCTGTGGTGTTAGGAAGGGAGAGGAAAATATAGGAAAGGATAAAAAGAACAAAATTTGAAAAAAAAAGGCTTGAAGCGTGGGTAACATAAACTAATTCATGGCATTCAACTCAAACTAATTCATAGCAGTTCAGCTTAGGGACATGGTTATTGCTTAATTTAATGGTGTATCACTCTCTGAAGTCACGTAATCCTTCTCTTGAATTCAGGTGGATGATGGAGTTTCTGCTATAGGCAGTTGGGCTACGTTTCCTCTCCAAGTGGTGTAAAAGCCTCTTAAAATCAGCCAGTGCTCTTCACTTGTAGTGGGGTTGAAGTGAGAAGACCCCATTGAGTGATACAAGATCTCCTAGGGACAGGAGAAAAAACTCTACCAAGACAATTACAGAAGTGAGACAGAAGAAAGGAACAAATTCTAAATGCATGTGCCACAAGGAGGATGGAGGAAGCTTCATCATGTGCAGTGACACCCATGGTACATCATCACAAGGCTGTTTGCTGTATATCTGCATCTGAGCATAAGGGTTATGGAGTACTGTTTTTGGGTGGGAAAGAGTTAATTTTCTTCATAGTAGCTTGTATTGTTTCTGTTTTTCAGACTGTCCCACCAGCGAGTAGCTGGGACAAGAAGCAGGGAGGAGACACAGCTGGGACAGTTGACCCCAACTGACCAAAGGGATATTCCGTACCATATGACATTGTATGCAGCAATAAAAGGTGTGTGGAGGAAGGAGGAAGGGTGGGGGACATTCAGAGTTATGGCGTATGTCTTCTCAAGTAAACATTACATGTGATGGAGCCCTGCTTTCCTGGAGGTGGCTGAACACCTGCTTGCCAAGGGGAAGCAGTGAATGAATTCCTTATTTTAACTTGTTTGTCCATGCAGCTTTTGCTTTACCTATTAAATTTTCTTTCTCTCAACCCATGAGTTTTCTCATTTTTCCCCTTCCAGTTCTCTCCCCCACCGCAATGAGGGGGAGTGAACGAGTGGCTGTGTAAGGCTTAGTCCCTACCAGGATCAAACCACGACAGACGGTAAGAACTTGGGTCTTACCCAGCACCAGCTGGGCAGTGCTGGACATGTGCAATTCAACCAGAGATTTTCAACTGGGGCTGAATGCTTTGGAGCTCGCCAGCTCCACCTGAGGGTTTTCGTTTGCACAGAGCCAAGACAACTTGTATCACCTGAAGGTAGGTCCTATATCCAATGTACTTCCAGGGTTTTTTCTGCATTTTTTTTTTTGCATTAGAAACTGTACCTTTGGGAGGATCACTTTTTATTATCTACAAAACAGATTACAAGGAATACAGAGGTCCTGAACCTGCTGACAAAGCACGTGCTGCTGATCAATGACAAACTTGTATTGACTGAAACACCATCAAGCCCAAAAGATGAAAGAAAACCAGGAACGTAGTGATCTTTTTTGTGTTTGTTGGCAATGAACTATGCTACAGTAGAAAAAATGGGCTTGATTCCGCTTTCCCTTCCCAATGTGTAAATGAGGAGTAATGCCACTGAGTTCAGTGGAGTTTGTGTAAGTGGAAAATCAGATTCGGGAGCTCTATCGAACCCAACCCCACATCTTGTAGGAGGCTGCATTTCCACTTCTTTCTCACAGGGGTTCTTTGTTTGTGTTTTTCCCCTCTGTGTCTCTCTTTATTTTCCTTTCCTTTGAACTCTTAAATCCTATAGGTGACCAATCTTTCATCCATAATCTGCAGCATTCAAATTAAAGGGAATGGTCTATAGATTCTAGGATTTTCTGCACACTATGGCTAAATCCTAGCAGAGTCCCCTATGAGCTGAGAAAGCCAGGAGCAGAATGTGAAGTTAAATTGATCCAATCAATGTGCCACATGCAATCATGTTGTGTTCATTGCCAGTCAACAAACAGGCTAAAGCTCTAGATATATTTTTCCTCCTTAGTAAATTGTCGTTTTATCAAGTGATGGGTTAGCCAAACACGTTTAGCAACCTCAGTAGTTCCTGTTCTCATTAATCACTGTGTACCTTTGAAATTTGCAAGATTCCATAAATCTTCCTCCAGCTTAATACTTCTAAAATCCATTTTGCTAGGTTTGTGTTTTATTAGGAATAAATATGATCATTTTTCATAGTGAACCTGTATATTTTTTTAAAGAAAATAGATAGAATGGAAATAAGCACATTTTCCTCCAGTAACATTAAACAAAAAGGTTAAGCTCCTACTGACAGGAAAGATGTATTTGCAAGTGATTAGTTATATTTCTATCATAGCGCTTGTCTGTGTTCTTCTTTTGATGTTTAAACAAAGCTCTTGAACACACTGGGTTGTAGCCTCTGATGTTGATTTATAGGTAGGACTGAATTCCAAACACTGAACTAGTAGGCAGGCATTAATAAAAAGGAGAGAGCTTCTTCCTGCTGGTTAATATGTGACTAAGCGCTCCTGTTTTAGGCCTCAATCTGTCAAGAACAGGTGTATAATAGGGGAGTCCTTGAGGCGCAAAGACTGGAGCTATACACAAAGGGTTTTGTTCAGCTGCACTCAGGACAAATGTTGAAACACCAATTTACAAAATTGTTTTGACACAGAATTATTTTATGGTTATTATGACACAGACACAAAATTATTTAGGTTACTCCAGGCCCAAGAGGATTGGTAGGAACTCCAGATGGACCTAACTAAACTACTGTAGGTAATTGGGCAACACAATGGCACATGAAATTCAACACAGACAAGTGGAAGACAAAATGCGTTGGGAGAAGAGTTTAAGTGCTAAAAATCCCATAGACTTCAGGGAGGTCAGATCCTTCAAGAGCTGATAAGAGCTGAACATATCTTACCCTCTCAGTCAAAATCTCTAGCTCAGTGTAGCTGGCAAGTATGTAGAGAATAAGGATGAAAATAAATCTTTCTTTTATATCCCATTTTCAGTTCCAAACAACCTCTTACCTTTCAGAAGGTGGCAAATCATCAACAGCCAAGTTATGCCCTCGAAGAAAATCCTCTCACAACAAATGTAAGGCTAAAGTTCAGAAATATGAAATGTGATTGTAAACATTGCCTAAATATAGGACTGTGTGCTTCCTGAGCACGTTAAGGACACACCACTGTCAATTCCTTCCAGGTGCTTGGACAGAGACATTTGGATTCCACCTCTCACTGCTGCACGCACAGGCCAAATAATTATTCCAACAGCTGAATCAAAACATGTAGATATAGAGAAGTCCAATTACACTTAAAAAAAATCCAAAAGCCAAGTACATCTGCACTGGTTAGGTGTCACTAAATCATATCCTCTCAGTGCTAGGAAATTCTTATTTTAAATTTGTATTTATGTAAACTTCAGCTTCCAGCCATTGGATCGTGTTATGCCCTTGTTAGCGGGGATGACAAGCTCCATGCTATCAAACATTTTTAAGTACCTTACGCAGTGATCAACTCACCTCTCCACTTTTCCTTTGATAATCTAAGTTGAGCTCCTTAAGCCTGATATCACAGAGCTTCTTCTCCAACCCATAGATCAGTTCTGTGGCACTCCTTTAAACTCTCTGTAGTGTACCCACATGCTCCTGAAAAATATCTATGCCCTCTGAAGAAACACGGTTTATGGTCACAGTGTTCCACTGGCCAGCTTCTAATTGTTTGAATCCCTTTTGTAGATAGAAAATTATATTATGTCTCTTTGTGGTGTTTGCACTGAGTGTTTTTGTTGTATAATAATGCAAAACAGACGTCCTGGGTTTCAGAACCTCTCTTAGTGTGACCTCTGTCTTGGCATGCAAAATAGTGGAACTCACAGAGATCTTTAATCTAGTTTAATCTTCTTTAACTTAATTCCTGTATATAAATATATATTATTATTATTACTTTTTATTTCTTTTTTTTTTTTCTGTATGTATCCCATCAGGCTTTTGATACTGATCCTGAGCTAGATCATCATCTGGGACTAAATAAATATGGTTATATTGATTTCAAATGAGCTAAAGAAAGTTACATAAAATAAGGATCTGTAGGTTTAGTTTTTTTGGGTTTTTTTAATGGCATAAACCCACAGATTTCATGGGTAACTAAGACCAATGAGTCTGTAGGTTGCAATTATATTGTTATCTCTACAGCTGACAGTAAGCATTCATTTCACTGGTAAAGTGGAGTAGAATTGGGTTCCTCTCACAAAAAATGTTTCAAGTAGATAAGAAAAGCCCAGTAAACATTGTCTTCAGTTCATTTTTGATGACTGTTTGCTGTATCAGTGAAGAGCAAGTAGGTGAATTCTGAAGGGCTTATAGTGATTTTGTCTGAATAAATACCATCCAGTCATAGAATGGTTTGGGTTGGAAGGCACCTTAAAGATCATCTATCCAATGCCCCTGCCATGGGCAGGGACACCTCCCACTAGACAAGGTTGCTCAAAGCCCCATCCAGCCTGGTCTTGAACACCTCCAATGAAGGGGCAGCCACAGCTCCTCTGGGCAACCTGGGCCAGTGTATCATCACCCTCACAGTAAAGAATTTCATCCTAATATCTAATCTAAATCTACCCTCTTTCAGTTTAAAACCTTTACTCCTTTTCCTATCACTACACTCCCTGATAAAGAGTCCTTCTCCAGCTTTCTTGTAGGTCCCCTTTAAGTACTGGAAGACTGCTGTAAGGTCTCCCTGGAGCCTTATCTTCTCTAGGCTGAACAACCCCAACTCTCTCAGCCTGTCCTCATAGCAGAGATGTTCCAGCCCTCTGGTCATCTTTGTGGCCCTCCTCTGGACTTGCTCCAACAGGTTCATGTGCTTCTTATGTTGAGGGGTCCAGAGATGCACGCAGTAGTCTGGGTGGGGTCTCACCAGAGCAGAGCAGAGCAGAAGGGCAGAATCACCTTCCCCACCCGGCTGGCCAAGCTGCTTTGATGCAGCCCAGGATGAGGCTGGCTTTCTGGACTACAAGAGCACATTGCTGACTCACGTTGAGCTTCTCATCAATCAACACCCCAAGTCCTTCTCCTCAGGGCTGCTCTCAATCCATTCTCCGCCCAGCCTGCATTTGTGCTTGGGATTGCCCGGACACATGTGCAGGACCTTGCACTTGTTGAAGTTCATGAGGCTCACATGGACCCACCTCTCAAGACTGTCCTGGTCCCTCTGGATGGCATCCCTTCCCTCCAGCGTGCTGACCACGCCACACGACTTCGTGTTGTCAGCAAACTTGCTCCAGTGACATCAGTAGAGATGAAACAACATTGAAATAACACATAAATTACGGGATGAAACTACTGCAAATGCAGGAACTGAAGTGAGAATCATTAGGGTGTAGAATCCCTCTTTCCCAGCCTGAATTTTACCTTCACAAATCATTTGATAAGGAAACATAATTGTTGGAGTTTCATCAGGGATATAGTTTTACTGAAAACAAACTGATACAGATTGTAAAACTGCGAGGCTCTCACTTATTCCAAAATGAAGCAGAAATGAGAGACATATCGAAACCACAAACATAGATATTGGAGTATTGAATGTGGATTTATCCTGACTTAAAATTCCCCTAAACTCTATGTTGGCTTAGTATAGTAAGCCAAAGTCCACGCACATCTTCTCTGTGCAAGGAGTATATGTGTAATTCAGTAGATTCTGCCTGTTCACATGGGACTTGGCTGGCTTTGAAATCTTCTAACCATTCTCCACCTCCTTATGTGACTGACACAAAGGCCTTATGTTGAAGTTGCTGCAGTTTCTCACTGCATCCAAAAGGCTTTAAGGTTGATCCTATGGACAAAATGGTCACTGTTATCTGCAGTGACTCCTGAGAAATTCAGGAGTGCATGAGATGGCTTTGTCACTTCTGCTTAATCAACAACCATATTCCAAAATGACATCAGTGAGGTACTATCAAGGCCTAAATTGGAATCAAAATTTCTTGAAAAATTAAGGATTCTGAAAGGGACTTAAAAAGATGGAAACATAAGCTCGACAAGTCTAACAAAAAGTGAGGTGGACTTATTTAAGTATCTTTCAGCCCTAAAAATTGTTAAATCATAATAGTATATTAATGAAGTTGTTTTTAATAACAGTATCAGTCTGTCCCCATTTTTATATATAATTGCCAGGAAACTCAACATACAAACCACATATCTAAATGCAGTCCTCGAGGTCCCTATGTCTTGTGGCTGCAATCCCCTCTCACTGTTATTAAGGTAGGTGGGAAGGGAACTTGGGACTTCTAAAAAGGAGAGAAGAAATAGAGCTGTGCTGGGGAAAAAATAATAATAATGAGAAATCAGGATGCCTTACTGAACAGCCAGAGTTGTTTTATGTGGAGTTTTCCCCTCCAGCAACCAAATGGAACCCAAACAAGTCTATTTCTCTGAAAACTTGTTCTACCCACCATTTCCCAACTAAAATGCATTGTAATAATATCATAAAACAGCTGAGGATGAAGAGCTTATTCTGATGGACTGCTCAACATCCTAAAAGATGGATATTAATATACCTGGGAATCTCACAGTTGAAGCATTTTAATGCAAACTCGCAGTTTGCAGGGAATTGAAATACTTCACCTAAATAATTTATATATGTATCTGTGTATATAAAAAAATGGAAAAACGAAATTTCATAATAGCAATAAGTCTGGGGATGTTGTTATCAGGAGATAATCACATCCCGTGGGGGTTCTTGCACTCAGCTGCGCCTCCTTTCCCTTCTTTTCCCCAGTCCTTGTCTTGCCCCTGAGGTATGATTTTTTCTCATGATAATTCTTATCATGCCTTCATGGTTAGTAATAATAATTAAAATAAAATACTTTATTCACAACTTCCCTGGGTGCTCGGCATATGATCTAACTCCCCACCCCCCACCCACCCTCGCTTTCCTCTATCTCCACTATTTGATTAACTGCCTTGGAAAGAAAGAAAAAAAAATAAATTCAATGAGTGGGGTTCTGTGTTCTGACAGAAAATGCAAAAGGCTGTTGTGGCTGTATTGATCGGGCTGAGAGAGCAGCATTGCAAACAAGCATAGCTCTCCTGAGAAATATGCACTGAAGATCCATACGTTCATTGACATTTTATAGGATGTCTAGACTTGCTAATCCACTGTGAAAAATGTGAGCTTTGTACTATAAGAGGATGGTGAGGGGGCCGTGTCTCTTGTTTGCAGGAGCAGTCCTCTCATGTACCAAATTGCCAACAGTTTAATAAGGAGGAAACGCAGGTCCAAATTAAGACTTGGTTTCAATGACTTGGACACCCTCCGTATTTCCCAGAATGCAAAGCTGCAATTAGCCTCAAGCCAGAAAACGGTTTTGAAAGGTTGGTTGAGACACCGGCTGGATTTTGTCTGTGTATGGGGAAGAGATGAGAGTTGTAAGTGAAATTTTATGAAGTGAAAAAGTCTCTGTACTAAATGTTCCTTTCCAAAGTCAGACACTTTCCCGCTCCATCTATTCCCCTTTCATAACAACTTTATTCCCCCTGCAGACTGGTAGAGGATAAAGTAGTAAATACGACAAGTTCTCAGTGCCCAGCCATCCCTTTCTACCAGCCTCCATGGAGACTTCTGTAGGTGAAGATAAAAGCGGAGGGAGGGTTGGTGGAAACCACATCTAGGAATGACGGCAGAAAACTTGCTACCCCAGAGATGGGGAAAAAGAAGGCAACTCTAGGTCACCTTTGTGGCTTCTCATATTTACATAGCTCCGAGATCAGGCAGAGTTGTAGCACATACTGGAGAACTCTGAGTTTGGCTCTATTGCTCCAGCATCTGGGGGACCAAAAACTTTAGCTGTCTGGCAGCTTATCACCCTTGGAAAGAAACCTCTTTTTCCCCCCATAGCAATAGCTTCCAGTAAACTTTGTTAGAGAACCTAAAGTAAATTATTATTTTTACCAAATGAGTGGGGTTTGTTTCGCAAAAGATGAGGGCCAGGGCAGGAAACTGGTGTAGTCAAACCAAAGGTCTGTGACATCTACAAAGAAATGGATTAAGTAGATTGTAATTAATGCTAGTTTGTCCTGAACCCAAATACGAATGTACTGAAATAGTGTATTTTGTGTATGTAGTTAGTGTTACAGTAACAGTTGCTGCTAGAGCGGTAAAGGCGTAATTAAACATTTGGGTTTTTTTACTAGCAAGGGATAATGTGGCAACACTCAATGAAACTAACTCATGTACCCAGAAGCACAACTACATGACCAAGAATAATTACTGTTAAAATCACCATGACTTAATTCTAAAATTCCTGTGTTAACTCTGACTTTTGTCTTCTGGACAGGTGTTGTTAAAAGCTTTTAGGAGGGACTTTCACTGCAAAAGAGTACTGGATTCATGTAATAAATCTTAGTTAACACTTTGATCTCTCACAATGCATTTAGGGTGTGTTGGAGAAAATATTGTCTGCCACACACAAGCAGATGGTCTCCAAATAGAGTGAACTTCCCAGTGGCAGGAATGCCTTTGGTAAGACTACTGTTTGTCAGGCAGAGAAATCAGTATTTCAATAGCTGATAAAGGGCTGCTCTCAAATACATGGAGAAGACACTCTAGCAAAGTAGTAACATAAAAAGTATGAAAGAACTTTCCCTTCTTCTTCATTTGGACAATGATTCCAAAACTGTACGGAGATGATCCTGCTAGTTTAGGTCAAAGTTGCAACTATTGTTGGAATAAGCCAGGGTCAGGTATTTTATTCAAACCCCATTGAAGTGAGAGAATAGACAACCCCAGGCTTCACAGGGAGCTGCACAAAGTCCCTGTTATATAGAATCATAGAATGGTTTGGGTTGGAAGGGACCTTAAAGATCATTTATTTTCAACCTCCCTCCCATGGGCAAGGACACCTCTCACTACACCAGGTTGCTCAAAGCCCCATCCAGCCTGACATTGAACACCTCCAGGGAAGGGGCATCCACAACTTCTCCGGGTAACCTGTTCCAGTGTCTCACCATGCCTACAGTGAAGAATTTCTTCCTAATAACTAATCTAAATGTCCCCTAAAAAGTCCTATCATACTGTCAAGATTTTGATAGGCTGTGCTATCCTATTCACCTATATGGTATAAGAGTTGGACTTCATATCCTGGGATGCCACAGAAATCCTATCACCACTTATCAAGAAGTAAGGTTTTAGTACTTTATGGATGGTGTGATTTGTTCCAAAGGGTGAATGGGACTCCTAAAGTGCACACCCCATAGCTCCAACAAGGTAATGCAATAATTTTCCAGAACAGAAAGAAATACATTTCTGGGTAAAATATTACAAGGATCCTTTATTATTATTTTCTGTTGAATTCTTCAAATCTTTAGACAGAGTTGGAGAGCACTACTGACTAGCTCTAAGCAGAACTTTTTTTTTAAACAATAAAACTTAGACACAGAGGAGTGGGTTTTGTCTGAAATCATGTGCATAACTATGAGTTTAAATGTTTATATTTGCTGCAGTAATTTTTCACTGGAACTATCTAATATTATCATTTTCTTTCCAGTATTAACTTCAGAGGACATTTTGGAAAAAATATTAACCAATTTACTGGTGATCTGTTATAACAGAAAGCTCACATCAACACTGAATGGATTTTCACCACTTGAATTACCATACATCTTAATGGTGCAGAATATTGTCTGACATTAAGATTAAGGGCACAAAATAGAAACAAAAAAGGTCCCTTTCTCACATCATTTATTAATAGAAATTAGGAGTAAGCTAAACCCTCACATCTAAATTCCTCAGACCACTTATCTTGATAACTTAAGATTTTCCAAAATTACTGATAATGTCAAAATGCCCAACCAAAAAAAAGTTTTTAATACCTTTTTGAAAATCAGTCTCATTTGCCTTGTTTCTGGTAGGAAATTAAATATATATATAAATAATATAAACAAGAAATGCAGCTAATAATAAGCTAGTCTGAAAAATTAGATCTGAATACTTAAAAAAATCAAGATAAAATACTCTAGATAATTCTTTAGTTATGGAACCACCCGTTAGCTATTTCTCAGTTCCACCTGCCTCATGGTGCTAGTGAAATTAAGAAGCGACTTTTTTTTTTTTATAATATTTTCTGGAAGCCAAGTAAAATATTCCAGGAAGTTCAGCAATATGAGAAATTTGCAACTGCTTTCCTTTTTGAAGTCCCTCCAGTGACAGGAAAGTCATTTGCCTCAGACTGTGTAGATAAATAAGAAAGAATAACCACAAAAAAAGATATATTTTTTTTCCTTTCACAGTTTCTGTGGAAAAGGGCATTAGTCAGAAAGAGTAAAGTACTCTGGATCGTGACTTGTATTCATTGCAGCATCCTCAAAGGGAGCCTGAGTTCAAAACCACTTATTTTAAATTAAGAGGTAAGGGATCAATATTTTTTTCATTTTGCTGTTTTGAATGCTTGTATTATTGGGGCATCTTTGAGAACTTGTTTTCATTCCATTATCTCAAAACTCCTGGCTTCCACGAATATCATCAAGGCCAAGTTACAATAAAAGCCAAAATATCACTTTATTAAAAACCTCAGTCAGTGGCGATGCAGAGACCATTTCATTTAAATACAACAGGAGCTGCAGAATGTTGAAACAAAGGCACACAACACTGGGAAGGTAATTTGGGGTGTCCCAAATAATTTTAAAATTAAAAGTAATTTTAAATTTAAAAGTAATTTTAGTGTCCTTGTTTCTGACAGAGCCCAAAAAAAAAAAAAAATCTCAGGTTTCTCAGTAAAAAATCAAGTCAACGACTTGCATATATAGTTAGCCTTGGAAACTGAGTTAAACCCCTTGTAATATAGTTCTGAGTTTCATTGACCTCTTTTGAGCCCTGAGCTGAAAAAAGGATCAAATTATGGCAGTTCTGTTGTAGATGTACAAAGAAAACAGTGAACTTGACAAAGGATGGTTTTTTTTATCTCACTGCTGCAGTTAATTTGACTCACTCTTTGTTTTGCTTCTAGACTTGCTCTAGATCATCAGTACTGCATATATGCTAATTCTCTCCAGGGGTCCCATGTGGAGCAAGCCAAATAATTCAGCCATAGAATCATTTAAGTTGCAAAGGATCTCAGGTGATCATCTAGACCAGACCTGTTTTCAAAGAAGGAACAATTTTGAAGTTATATCAGATTGTTAAGGTCTATACCTCACATCCCTGGTGCAAATTAATGGACCAATATACATATGTGCTTTGCAGACTGGACTTGGAGAACTGGAATTTGCCTCCTCCCTTCCCTGCAAAATCCTGAAATAAAAATATAACAGCAAGCTAGTATTTGGGTTTTTTACCAGACTTCTCCTTCCCCTCCTCAAGAGTACTGGTCATGGGTCAAGATGCTGATGTGCAATGTACTGTATAAAAAGCAAAACAAACTGTTCACTCCATTTACACCACAGAACCTCAAATGACATTTCAGACTTCCCAGGTTCACTGCTTCTACCCAAGCTAAAAGAATTAATTCTAGCAGCATATCTACTGCTATCACAGTTGTACCCACAGAGTAGGGCAAGTATTCATTAAAGCCATAGTTACATTTTTTAGAATCACCCAATTTAGAGATGAAAAACCTTGCCAGTTCAGCTAGTCCATCCCCTTGTCAATACAGAATTGATCCTTACAAGATTCTCCAACTCTATTTTAAATAATTCAAGTAGAGAGGCTTCCACTACTCTTGGGAGAAAATTCCAGTCAAACAAACCTTGGGGTCTAGAATAGATACTTCTCTTGATCTTTAGCTAAAATATTCTTTTACCCAGTTTTGTAATTTTATTCTTCTTAAGACTTTAAGGACAAAGTCATGAGAGATAACACTAACCCCCTTTAAAAGTGATCTGTGAAAGAATAACACATCAGTGACACCAGCAGCAGATGGAAACAAAGGCAAATTATAGTAAAAGTTCAGGAAAATGTCCAGTCTAAGTGGTTACATTAAGAGTACATTAAGAGGTTAAATTAAGAGTACACCAAGGACTTGACACAACTGACTCTGCGCTGAAATTTAAAGTAATTTACAAAACTCAATGATAGTTAAGACACCAACATGAGAGTGGCAGCTGCGATGCAAGACGTAGATGAGTTTTGTAGCCTTCTGCACTGCTGGCTGAAGGACAGGTAGGATACTTAAGGATATTTAAAATGTCATTAGAGGTGATGATGATTAAGGTGTTAATTGAGGCCCTACTTTGAAACTGTGAACTCAGATTCCTATAATCTTGCTTATATAGGTTCTGCAGCACCCTTCTAAGCTGTTTATGACAGAGATTAGTGTGAATATGTAACAGGAAGAAGTGTCTTAACCACAATGTTTTCCACACAAGTAGAAAAAGTGGGCAGAGGGAAATGACATATTTTCCTAACAATTATTTCCTAATGGTAATAGAGCTGTTTTCCTGGAAGATAATTAGTAAGTAATTTTGATGGCTTTTAGACATCTAATTTCCATTGATTTTGACATGACTTAGTGCTTTTGAAGTGCTTTTGCAGTAAAGGCACCAGCCCAAAGTCTTACAGGGACAACGTGGCTAAAACAAGAATTTAGCACAGTAATTTTGACCTGCATCAAATATTTTAACTGCAAACCTGTCCTCGCATTTTTCAGTTGATAGTGAGAGGATTTCATGTTATTTCTCATTTCCTACAAGAGTCATAAGCTGTTTCCCCAGATTCCTGACGAACATAAGCCTCGGGTGTCTTAATGCTCTCGTGTATGTCAGAAACAGCCAGTGGAAGTCACTCGTTCGAGAAGAGCAGAGCGACTAAGGCTCACCAGACACAGCACAGATTAGGCATGCGACGTGGGATAATAGTCGAAGTTCGCTGTCATATGTAGGCCATTTCTCCTGTAGCTGAACTATCTTCTGCAGGCTGTAACTCGGGAAGGCTGTGCTTCTGGGTGAAAAAATAATATATAGTACATGGCTGTTGGCTAAATTATTAACTTGTAAACCTTAGAGAGAAGCTAACTTATATAAAAAGTCCAAGTGGATAAGGATATACTGGATCATTATGACAATGAAAATAGTGTAAGAATACAGGAATGAGAAATACATTACAAGGTGTAACATATGCTTTATTTTTGCTTGATTGCTTAAACGAGGTAGCAGTGGGAGACCACTATCCTATGATAATGTTCTGCTTCATTGACTTTATAAACCAAAATAGAATTACCCCTAACTAATCCGAAGAAAAAATTGCTGTACAGCAACTGTATAGATATTGTTCAGTGGAGGATATGAATGCTTGCACTTCGGTTGCCTATAACCAGGAAAACACTCCAACAAAATACTGTTTGAATTTATGAATGTAATTACAGTTTTTTTTCTCATTCTAATGTCCCCTGTGCCCAAAAGCAATGTGAATGCCTCAAAGTTTTTCTTTTTCCCTTATTTGTTTGCATGACTGGTGCACTTTAAGACCCCGTTCTGGGTAGAGACATATTTATGTAAAGCTCTTTGCACCCATGTGTGTATACTGACTCATGCATGTGTGTATGTCTTCAAAAACCACCCCAGAGCTTCCTCGGGAAAGCGGTATCTGTGATCTGATTTGCACATGGGGTTGTGAACAGCGGTTGGGGGGGAGTGGAAGCAAAGATCCCTCTGGCAGGCAGTCAGAGGATAGTTCAAAGCACCTAGAATTCGAGGCAGAGTCTCTGTTAGTAAACAGAAGCTGCCAGAGCCTGCTCTCTGACCATGTTTATTAAAGTCTTTTATCTTTCAAAATAGAGTGGTCTCATCCTTCTGCCCCAGGGATCAGTCCTGAGACCAACCACCGGACTCAGTATTTGGAGGACATGAGTGCTAGCTGGTCCATGCTAAAAGATTCCAATGACTATTCTAATTATTTATTCCTATGAGCAGTTGATTTTGGCATCTGGGTCCATTTCTCTGACACTGTTCAATTTACTAGCAAAGGAGCAAGCTGCAAGTATTAGCCCCAAGGCTGACGCAATATGATGAGGATATGGTGTGAACAGTCCTGTGCTGTGCTACCCAGAACATGCACTTTGCACAAGGAAATTCAGTGGGAAAAGGTGTTTTCACAGGCTTTCTTTTTTTTTTTTTTTTGGAAAATTCCCCTCTCAAAATCAATGGAAAGCATGAGCTGAAGATGAAAACAAGAAGACATAAATGGGTAAAATACTGAGCATTTTCCAGAAAAGAGCCACTTCTTCCCTGTAACAGCATCTGTTTGTTAAGCACCAGCTTAGAGGAACATTTTAAAGATAGAAAAGTAAATGAGAATGCGTAGTAGAAAGATGCTTTGAATAAGAAGTTGAAAGTGTAAAATATAGTCTTTTATTAGTGAGAAATTAAGAATTCATTGTCTTCTCTTGAGACAAACTGGATCTCTTATAGGTCTGTGTTCCTCATCTTCTTTCTCCTGGAAGCTCTCTCTGCTTCATAACTATTTTTTCTGAGAGGTATGGGTTATTTCGTGGCTGAATGGAAAGAGGAGGCAATAATGAGAATTTCTTTTGCACTAAATCAGCTTTGATTTTCAAAGCAAGAACTTTTTGGAAATGAAATCTGACCTTAGGCTTTGATTCTGCAAAAAAATGCATGTACAAGCTTAAATATTTGCTCATATATGCCCTGCGAATTCAATGGGATTTTTCACATGATGGGAAATACGGAAGGGTGTGAAAGTTTTACTTTTGACTTCAGTGGAAATAGGCCATGGTAAAATGTATTTAAAATTCATGAAGTAAGTTAAACAGTATTTGTAATGTAGGAAAGTTTTATTTGAGATGCCTGTAATTTTATTTGTGGTTTTGGTAAATGTTGCACACTAACCTATGTTCACTGGTCTGCTGAAAGTTTAGAAAAGATTTTTCTTGCTTGTTCCTTGTGTGATATGGAGAAGTTCCTGGTGGTGCCTTTAAAACAGTTGATGGGTTGGTCTTTATATGTAGAGATTGGTCATTACATTTATCACCAACACAAAGGATCTAATGTGTGAAGCACAGTTTATCATAAGATGTGAAATTTTATTTATAAACAGATTTCACAAGGAGATTCTGCTCCTTCTGATGTCTCTGATCACAGAATCACAGAATGGTGAGGGCTGGAAGGGACCTTTGGAGATCATCTAGTCAAACTCTCTTGCCAAAGCAGGCTTGCCTAGAGCAGGTTGGACAGGAACACATCCAGGTGGGTTTTGAATATTTCCAGAGAAGGACACATCACAGCCTCTCTGGGCAGCCTGTTCCAGTGCTCTGTCACCCTCAAAGTAAAGTTCTTCCTCATACTGAGATGGAATTTCCTGTGTTCCAGCTTGGACTGTTGCCCCTTGTCCTGTTACGAGGCACCACTGAGAAGAGTCTAGCCCCATTTTCTTGACACCTGCCCTGTAGATATTCCTAAGCATTGATGAGATCCCCTCTCAGTCTTCTCTTTTCCAGGCTAAACGGACCCAGGTCTTTCAGCCTTTCCTCATAAGAGAGGTGCTCCATTCCCTTGATCATCTTCGTAGCCCTCTGCTGGACTCTCTCCAGCAGTTCCCTGTCCTTCTTGAACTGGGGACCCCACAACTGGACAGTACAGAGCTGAACTGTTTTCTTGTCACATCTCCATTACATACAGAGCCCTGGTCACAGATCTGTGATGAAGTACACACTTGAGAAACATCTAGTAGAATGCACTTAAAATACCTCATCACGGGAATTAACATAAGCTGCTGAAGGAAATTGGAATAGTTCCTTTTCATTTATTACTCTTTTAAAAAAAGAAAAAATATAGTACTATACATTTAAGTTTTCTGCTAGAAAGGAGTACCAAAATGCATGTTCTCTTTTAAAGTACTCTGACAAGGAAAAACAGGAGGAGAAAGATGTGTTTGTGTGCACATCAGTGTGAAAGTATGAACACACAGAGGAGGGTTTTTTGGTTGTTTTTAAAGAAATGGCTGTACCTGAATATGCAAATGCACCCTTGTCTGCTTTGGTGTTTACACCTGATTCAAATGTATACAATCACATAACAGACAGTCCATTACATATTTTTGCATATATATGTATTTATGCATGTGCACACAGACACACAAGTGTATGTTTGACAGATCTGAGGAAACATAATGCTTTGGATCATTGACTCATCCGGCGTTGCGTGCTCTGTTGATGACAGATTTCCTTTTGCTCTTTCTGGTCTTTTCTCAGTAGTAAACATGCTACTACACTGATAAAAGTGGAAAAGCAACATATTTTGCTTGTCCTTTTTATACCACATCCACTGTTAGGGTCCCTTACTTAGGAGGAATATAGAACAAATAACTGCATCCTCCTGCACTCTTGGGAGATCAGATGAACTGAACAAGCCTGAGTTTAATCTAAAGGTCATCCAATGCACACATCCAAGATAGATTTAGTTCTCCGCTTTTTGTGCAATACTGGAAAAAAAAAACAAAACAGAGAACGATGCTAAGATCTTTCTTGATTCCTACATCTAGGACATAATTCCAGAATCCTGAGTGTTCTAACTCAGAGACAAAATTTCCATTTTGATTGTTACAATCTTGCTGATGATGTTTTCCCATTTAAAATTAGCTGCTGATCCCAAAGGATTATGTTCTCTGTCCAATGGCTATCTGGGGTAAATTCTATGTGCATTTGAGAGACTCAGGTTGGGAAATGTTCCACTTTGGTTCAGCAAAAACTCTTCGCCATAAAGTTAAAGAGAAACCCGAAGAACCTCAAAAATTGCCCCTTTTTTCCTCATTGTCACTCAAGGTAATGCATGAGCTGTTGGCTTGATTGCTTTTATGTGATTCGGCCAGGCGTAGAAATGGCATCTCTTACTGCGAGTGAGGTACCCAACCTGGAGTCCTAAGGTGGCATCTTCTCTGGATTATCTGCATTCCTAACCCTTCTACAGGTTCCTCTGTGAACCTGAAGGAGTTCATCTATTTGTCTGGACCATGGGAAAACTTTAGGTGGAAGGAAGAAAACCTATCTCTGAACTTGAACTTCTGAACACATGGAGGTAGCTACAGCTAGAGACCCAAGGAACTCTAAATAAAGACAAGACATTTGGATGTATATGCTTAAAAGGTTAACATTCATGGAGAACAGGTAGATTTATTGAGATTTAAATTAGTTTTAGCCAGACAGAATTGTATGATTGCCAATTCATGATGAGCCAAAAACCAGAAAGAGTAGATAGAGGTACTGTGTGCAAACTGTATCCAAACATTATTGTCACATCATCAGAGTGGTCACATCATCTCACTGGAGAACATTGTGAAAAGGAAGTCCTGCCTAGGGTTTTACCATACAGTTTTATTTGATTTTACATGGAGATATTAAAAATCATTGCAAATATGCTTGAGATCCACTGAAACATCATTGTGTTAAAAAAATTACCATTATGAAGATTCCCCACTGGTTGATTACTTCTATTTGTCTTTCCAGGAGGCTCTGCTTCCACAGCCTTAGAGTTACACACACACACACATACCTATAGTTGCAATATACACACATACATATAAGAGAAAGAGGAAACTTTTGCACTTCCCATTTACAGGTCCAATAGACAGACATCAAAGGAATGTTCTGACATTTCTGGTCACAATCCCAAGCTATGCTCATAAAGAAGTGTTAACTGTGGTATTCTGGCTTAATTCCAGGTTATATTCAGCTTACCTAAAAAGATACTTTCAGGTGAAAAGGTTATCCTTCATTCCCTCTCCAGAGACCCAAGGCACATGCTGAAGACGGAGTGGCTGCAGCGCTCTACCTCAGAAGTGGCTGCATTTCAGGGGTGAGGGAATAATCCCATTTATTCGACTTCTGCCAGTAGATGCACACTCATGGGGGGATCAAACTTTAGAAATGCAGGCTGGAAAATGCTTTGGGATTTTCCAGAGTAGAAAGCAGAGTTTAAAACAAAAAGCGAGGAAGGCAAGGAAGAAGGGAAAATGAGGAATTAATAAAGAGTGAATAAAGATAGAAAAGAACAGAGAGAAAAAAGTAGGAATTCAGAGTACAGGAATGATTTGGGATTTTTCTGGCTAAGCTCCAGGGCAAAGCTCAAATGTAGAGAAGCTTCTACTGAAGTCCACAAAGTTGCACCCAGTTACTGGTGGCTCAGACTCATGATGCTGGCAAAACCAAAGCAATTTAGCCATAATGAAATGAGCCTTCTCATTACCAGAAATGTGATTAGGCCTTCAGGTAGTTGCCTGAATATTACAGCCTGTGGCAGAGGTAGCACGTCCTGGGTAAAACAAAAGCTTGGCTCTTACTCTTGCTGCTTTAAAGATAGAAAAATGAAGGCAGAGTATGTACAGATTTAACTGTAAGTTTTGGGTAAACTAAGAGCCAAGCAGGCTTCTTGCTTCCTTGCCCTCAACAGAAATGATTGATAGCTGAACAAAACCTGCTGCACCAAGTTCCAGATGCATTGAAGATGTTCTTTCAGCGCAGGGTCATTCATAAGCCCAAATGATTTTGAAAGAACAGGTAAAATTGATTTAACATAAGAAAGACACATTTTTTTTTCTAGCCAGACACCCATCAATCATTAAATATACAATGCAGAGGTACAGCGATGTGGAGCCAAAGCAGAATGTATTCTCTTAATAGACCTAACCGGTCTTTCAAATGTACAAAGTGCATCATCTATCTGTTTAGGAGGCTGCCATGCTTTATTAGAGAGTCAGATCAGCTGCATGATGGTGTGAGTCAGGCAGAATTGTTCCTCCCTGTGCATCAAACTGTCAGTATGCACTAGATCTCTGCGATATAAGCTCATGTATAAAGACAGTCTCTAGAAACACTCCAGGAAAAACACTTGCACCCAGAACTCATGTGCAAAGAAGGAGCATCATCAAGAAAGACAGAGATGTGGAGAGGACTAAGGGGGGCATCTCGAGGCCACAAAAAAGCTAAAATAATTTTAATAGCATCTTGATCTTTTTTTTTCTATTGTAGCCATGATTGCAGAAGGACATGGACCATCTCTCTGTCTCTGTGTGCAACTAGAACCCCTGACACCATGGTGTCCTGGCCCTCAGTCTCTCCATCAAAACAGAATTAAGTCCAGCCACTGCTCATTCAAGCAAAATACGTGTGATTTCTCCCTCCAAACATCTAGCAAGAATTAATTTCAGAACAGCAGGGATCCGGGGGAGAGTTTCATCACCTTCCCTTGTTTTCAGACCACAGCTCCCTGCCTGGCCACCAGCCCTGTCCTCCCCTCCTTGCTCATCACCAGGTCCATGGCCACAGCAGGAGGAGGCGGACGCACAGGGAGGAACGCCGCCGGTGCCCCAGTCTCCTCATTGTCATTCTGCCCATGTCCCCCGTTCCCTCTCCTCTCCAAAGGTCAGCCCCAGGTCTGCGCCAGAGCGCTAATGGGCGAGCAGGGCTCGCCAGCGACTCCTGCCACTGCACAGGCACCGAGTCCCCGCACATCAAGGCACACACACGGCTCTCCCTGCTCCCTCGCCCTCCCTCCCTCTCTCTCTGCCTTGCAAATGACTCTGAGGAGCAGAGGCTGGTGGATGATTTAGATCAGGGGTGGAGGGAAGGGGGGGGTTTCGAGCAGAAAAGGGAAAAGATCAATACCGCTGGGGCTTACTCCCACTGTATTAGAAAGAATCATAT
>JAOXNO010000024.1:115690993-115701753 GCA_028565335.1 Limnodromus scolopaceus
GAAATGATGCATTTTCTTAGTGATAGATATTTAGTGCCCTAAGACACACAACACTCCCCCCACATAGCTGGCAGAAACAATACAAGGATCTAAGCGAGACCCAGATCCTTCTGGAGAGGTAGCCAAAGGTCAGACAGGACCTTTTGGGTCCTGACCCAAAGGTCCTGACAGGTCAGACCAATCCTCCCTATTGACTGTGTTGATCCGGTCTCCATTGGTGCTAAAGGGAGCTTAGACCCCTCCTTCAAATACAAACACTCATTTTGCTACACTACAGATATTGAAATTTAGCTTCCTCAATGTGGAGCTGAACGCCACTTTATCAGGGTAAGTACCTAAAGCTTACTTGGTAAAAAGTGGATGAGATGAGCTGTATGCTACAGACTGTGTCTAGAATCACAAAACTCAGAACTGAGTCAGGAACTTAACTGATTCCCACTCTTTTGACACTGCTACAGATCTGCTCACCTCTCTCCTAACAGTTCAAGCATTGAGACTTAAAATACATAGTGTCTAAGGCAACAAGTTACAAATGCATCTGACACAGGTGCATTTAGATGGAGGTTTTCAAAGCCATTTAAGATAGCCTGTCATGAAACGGCACATTTCCAGGTCTCACTTCCCCTCTACAGTTTGAAACCTTCTCTTTTTGATTCCTCGACTTGGAAAATAATCAGAAAGAAATGCTGGAAAAGTTTCAGTAAGTTTCTTCCACTGTAGAATTTTGTGCAAGGTCTATCATAGAGCTGTATCGTGCTCTGAAATTTGACAGAAATGTGACAAGGCTTAGGTATTCTGGGCCTCTCAGTGCCAAGAACATATTCTGAAATTATGTGACATTCACTTCACTGAGGTGTTTACTGAGTGTCACTGAATGTGGCAAACCAAGTTACAAAATGCTGAGATAGGTATGGATCAAATACAGAAATAAATACACTTTAGTTCTGTTGAATAATAGTTAACATTTCACTCCATATTCACTTGTGAGTAAAAAGAAAAGAGAAAACCAGCAAAACCTTTAACCATAAGCAAAATCAATAAAGTAAGCTGGAATAAACATATCAAATAGGTACATTAGAAAATACATAAAAGTGGCCAAGGGCAGCTCTAGGGTAAAGCAAAGGAGTCAGTTATCCAGAAATAGTAGCTGGCCCTAGTAAGGGGCAGAGGAATGAAGCCTTGGAGTACCTTTTCCTTAATGATGTCTCCCTGAGTAGGACACACTGCCCCAGAGCTGGTCCCTGCCTGCTGCCCACACAGCAAAAGCAGGCACCTGTCTGCTGGTGCTGCTGGGGCATGCACTGCGGGAGAGAGCTCCACAGAGGGGCTATTTCTGCAGACCACTGCATACAACCCCATCCGGCAGTCACCCTTCTGGTCCTCATTTCCATTGCACCAAAGAAACCAAAGACTTTGGGCTTTGTTCCAGATAAATTATTTTGCTTACTTTTGGGGGGCAATAAAATCCAATTTTCCTAATGTTGCAAAAAAGGTGTGGGATAATTATGAAGTCTATCCTTTTTACTGATTGACACTGCAAGACATGCCTCTTTGCTCTCTAGAGCAGTATGTGTGCCTAGTACACTGCAACGCTGCGTTAACGCAATTTAAGTGAAAGCTGGCTGAGGTTTTGCGCCCACTAAATAATGATTATGGAAACGCTGATAGTAATTGCAGCAATATATATGAATCATAACACTTTGAGAGCCTGACCCCATAGCTGCATCTACTTTCTAGTCTGGAGCATGCTTTCTCAGTGGTCATTGTGAAGTTTTTGTTTGCGCTGCATTGCATCAAGAAAACATATTCAAGCAGGAACATGCTGTAGATAATCATGGGTAGACAACCCATCCAAAAGCAGATGAAGCTAAAAAGCATATGCAAAATAATGGAATCATAGAATCATAAAATGGTTTAGATTGGAAGAGACCTTGAAGACCACCTAGTTCTGACCCGCCCTGCCCTGGGCACAGATGGCTTCCACTAGACCAGGTTGTTCAAAGCCCCATCCAATCTGGCCTTGAACACTTCAAGAAGCCTATACCTAGATGATTTCACTTGTGTCAGAGTTAGTTAGTGTGTAGGCAATGCAGTTAGATCAGGGACAGAAGACCAGTGTGGGCCAGGTTCTGTGCTACAGAGATGAGGCCACCACTGCCATCCTGGTCAAGGAACCACAATTTGTTCATTAACACAGTGCTCTTTCCAAATAGTTTGCTATCATTGGTATCCTGGAAAATGTGGGAAGAGGTCTGGATCAACTCTGTAGCAGCAATGCTGGCATTTCTCAGTTTAGGACCTAGACATTTTCAGTGCTGAGTTACATGAAAATCTCATGTAGATCCCATCTAGGTACATAATAGAGTTAACGAACAGCTATGGCATGTGTAAGTACAATCTTAGCATGCAATCCTCCACTAAAAAGTTACTGAGTAATGTGGGTCCACAGATGTTGTCTCTCAATACAAGATTTGTCTTATTAATTGGTTTAATTAATCATGGTTTAATGGAAGTAATTTACATGAAGCAGGATTGTTATTAACAGTGTGGGAATGCAGAGTAACTTCTTTCTGCCCCCAGACTGCTGTTTCTACTTATTAGCCAACAAAAAATACATGTGCACCAAGGTTTATTTAACTTTAAATGATAAGTCTTTTGCCACTGAGTTTGTATTAGACTACACGAACGAACAGTTAGTCATAAGTGATGTTTATCACCATCTTAGAGGAATAAGGGAGGAAAGTCATAAAAACTTGCATTGAATCACTTTCACGATTTTGAATGCTGCCTGCTTTCTATCTTTTCTGTTGCCATTTATATCTGAGATAAACTATTCAACACATATGAAATGTTAATCTTACTAATTTACGTGGTTGATTTCTTTCTCCTAAATAAAGGAAACAAATAAAGGAAACATGAAAATATTTGCAATTTCATTTGTTCCTGGTGGGATCTTTGTTATGGACATGTCTGGACAGGGTGAGTGAGAAGAAAAAAAATATTAAAAAATAGAAGTCCAAAAGGCATCAAATGTTTTTTAATTGAGATTGGAAACATTCCAAGTTTGACTTTCAAAAAAGGCTTTGATTTACAGTAGTTCATGTTGGGCTCATGTTGTGCCTGCCAAAAATCCAAAGTAGATCAGAGCTTTTTTTGAAATAAACACAAGCCTAATCTGATGTAGGTATTTCAAAACTCCCACTGCTTTAGTTGTAACATCATCTGTTACTGAATGATTTATAAATCATCCCTCTACAGGCAAATTTCTAGGAGGCTGAGGGTGATATATTTTAACTCTGGGACACAAGGACATGCTTAAATTCCATATTACCATGGATGGAGATTCTCCACTGTTTTCAAAAGTATTTGTGAAATGGATTATCCCTGGTTTTCTGTATATCACACAAAAACAGTACCTGGAGTACAAAGGTATGATGGAGTGTTACTTTGGTTTTCCCTGAATAGAAAGGAGACAAAAGAGCAGAGTTGCTAACAAACATTTTATTCTGCTTGATTTTCTGTACATGAATTCAAGTCCATTCTAAAAGAAGAAAAAAACCAACTCACTCCTGCTTTTTTTTAGAATTAAGCATGTTCACAATCTGGATTTGCTTATAACATAGTAGTTTAATCGGAAGGATTCTTTCATGTTCATAGAATCATAGAATCATTTTGGTTGGAAGGGATCATTTAGATCATTGAGTCCAACCATCAACCTAACACTGCCAAAATCTCCACCAAACCATGTCCCTCAGCAGCACATCTATCCATGTTTCACTTCTACAAATTAAATCTTTTCCCTCCTTAGACATACTGCTATTCTGCCCACAAAATAAACTGTTTCAATTCATATACACTTTATACCTAGCTGAATACAGTCACTTTTCTTTTCCTTTATTTGTCAAATTGGAAGAACAAATAAATTGATTTAACTGTTTAATTGTGAGGACACCCTACTCAGTTCTTCAAAAACATAACACAGATCAAATTTACCGTGCTGCAAATCTCTCTTCCAATATGTGCTGGGCTGCACGTATCCATATTAACAAAACTATGCTTTTGTCATGGCAATCCTGAAAGATGCCCTAATGACCCCTATAAAATGATGATGTTGCAGATGAGCAATAGGAGAGTGGAGGAGGGGTTTTCTTCTAAAACTTCTAAATAGCATATTGTTAAAATTAGAACCTCACTTCACACTTTGCATTTCAATGCTTAACCTGTTTAGTTTATTTTATTTATCTTCTGTTTTCTGTAAAATATTTCTTTTAGCAAGCATTTGTCAGACAGAGGGACTGAGAAACCAAGTGCCTTCTTACCGGAAAGAGTTAATCATTCACCCCCAAACAGCAAGATAAATCCAATAATCAAATATTGAGCTCCCTGGCATTAGTTTGGGTAAAGTAGAAGGGACGTTAGGTTTTATTTTAATATGTTAATCTAATAAAATGATGCAGTTTATTTTATATCTTAAGGGAGAGATGCTGATATTATCTCAACTTTAGATGCATCCTCACTTGCCTGTACAGATGAGCATTCTGCTTTAGCAGGGTGATGTTACTGTATGTGGCAATTTATAATTGGAAATGGCAGCCTGGAGATTTTCTAAAAGCTTTGGCTTTTTTCTGAATACTGTGGAATTTCATTAATTATTATTATTTTGACTATGAAAAGAGGATTTGCCCAAGGGCAGTTTTGAGGCTCCTTAAAGATTATTTTCCTCCACGGAAGGTTGCCAAGATTTCAAATTTCTCTGTCAAGAGACTCAGCTTGTTTGGTGGGAGGTGGCTGGAGTGAGCATGAGCATTTACAGCTTTGGGAAGGAGACCTCAAACATTGCTCATTCTCTTTGAGGCCACTTTATCTCCCTGGAGCAGGGGCAGCTGTCACAAATTGAAGCCCACCAAACATCCCTCACCAAGGCTACTGCTGCCTTTGCCTTTGTACAGCATTGGGAAGGAGCTGGAGGCACAGTTCCCTAAGGAAGATATACTCAGCTCACAGCAGGACAAGTCCTAGCAAGGTGGGATTCTTTCTAACCTGTTATATTCCAGACCATATCTTGCTTTCTCCAGAAAGTCCCTTCTACAACACAGCCCGAGAGACAGGCGGAAAAGGGAAGATTTCATATGAACAATGCAATCTGAAGCTGGAAATCACAGACTCACAGAATCCGAGAATAGTTGGGGTTGGCAGGGATGTCTGGAGATCAACCAGTTCAACTCTCCTGCTCAAGCAGGACTGCCTAGAACCAGTTGTATGGGACCATGTCCAGTCAGCTTTTGAATATCTCCAAGGGTGGAAACTCCACAATGCAAACCACCTTATAAAAATTGACATTATAATTAAGGAAGGTACTAGAAAATAGATCTATTTTGCCTAGGTTGTGGAGTAAAAAGGGTGAAGGAAGTACAGGTATAATCTTCTGCCATGAGAGGAAACAAAATGAGAAACTGCTTTGCGATATTTTATCAAAACCTGAAAATTATCATAAACTTTTAAAAAGGTGAATAGAATTCTCCTCTCCACTAGATTTTTTTTCCCACCAAAGAGATCCTTATGGAGCAACTCTCTTCTTTCATCCTCTTCCCACCGCACACATGCAGAGCAAACAGGACCACGACCTTTTTAAATTATAAGCCTTTCAAACAATTCCCAACTGATGAGCAAAGCAGAAAGAAGCCCATCCCAGGGCTGTGAGTGACTCATCTGTCTGAAGCAGACAAGTCCTTTGGATGAGTCACTTTCTTCTGATGCAAGTTTAAAAGTAATTAAATAAAAGGTGAGGATACAACATTTTAAAGCTCCCTCCACTACAGTATTTAGATAAAACATCAGCTTTAATTCTGAAACCTTACGGTGTAAAGCTGGGGGTACAGCATTGTGTCTTGCCATGATGGGAGGTCTTCAGCTTAGTATTAGTGCCTGCTGGAGATGGAACATCCATGCACATTGCTCCAGAAGGGCTCTGTGTATGCTCCTGTAGTCATTTCTCCACAGCAAACAGCTGCAAGTTGAATGAGATGCAGACTCTACTCTAGCTACTCAGTACCATAATAAAGGGTTGATAAGGCTAGAAACAGCTGTGATTGTTGTGATGGGAAATACCTGACAAACACGGACTACCAAAATAGTCCAAAATTACTCATCTATGCATAAAACCGCCCATTTTTCTTTCCTCTGTAATCACAGAGCCATAGAAATGTTTAGGTTGGAAGGGAGCTTTAAGATCATTGAGTCCAACTGTCAGCCTAGCACTGCCAAGTCCACCACTAAATCATATCCTTAATGTAACTCATCTTCCATTTTGTTTCAAAGCTGGGTGAGAAAATTGCTTTTTCTTGTATTCCGGGATAGCAAGGACTGAAGCAGGGAGATGATAACCAAGGAAAATATGTAATTTTCTGAAATATGCAAGAGGAATATTAGAAGGGGCCTCTCTTACTCAAAGCTTCAGATCTACAAGTTAGCATCCCTGTTTAGCCAGGATTTTCAGGCCAAGCCATAGATTTTGGACATCCTATTTGCTTTCATCCACAGCTATTTTCTGTGAATTGAGAAGGAGGCCCAAAATAAGAGGTAGCCACAAAGCAGAGGGACATCTGATGGCTGCCTCCCCATCAGCTAGCAGAGACTACGTGGCTTTGCAACAAATCCAGGTTTGGAGTGCTTGGAAAGGACATCAAGGGATAAATGAGACCTTTAAAAGGAATTCAAATTCTTCAGCATCTGTACTTAATCAGTTTTTCATCTATAACCAGTGAGAAAATCTGTACTCTGAAAGGAGAATCTGCTCCCATCTTATTCTTTATTTTTTCGGTTTCCACATTCTTTTTTTCTCATCTAATTTTCATCTTTTCTGTCTGCGATTTCTCTAGTCTTCCACCTGTGGTTTTTTTCCCTACAACAACTCCTAACTCACAGACTCATAGACTCACCCTACTCTCTCTACTGAAATGATCATCAACAGAAGAGGTTTAAGGTATATGTAGAATCTTGAACATTTTTTTTCCTGAGTATCTTTTTATTTTGTTTTTATTTGACTTCAGGGTGACAAAAAAATGGGAAATCTGCCACAGAAGGAAGTAACTCCTAGTGCTAATATTTTTATCACAGAAACAAAATCAAGCAAATACACAAGGACCTGCATACCATACTATGGCATATGCCATGCCACATAAAGGCAATGTACATTGTGATTAGGACCATTGCTCAACAGATAATACAGTAAGACTATTTCTAGCAGTAAATAATGTCTGTGTGGTTATCTGGTCCTAAATCCAACTGTCATTATCTGCATGTATTCATGTTATTCAGCTCTTTTACCCTTCAAAACAGGGTGGTCACGTGCACACATGGGCAGCTCCTGGACTGAGGTGTATCTAACACTCAGTAACATTTCCATGGAGGTATAAGGGTATAATACCAGACATTTGTGCTCAGCTTTTTAACCCATCTGTATCTTAGATGACCAAGTAGTTTGATGGATTTGACATTTGGACTCTTTATGTTTTGCTGTCTTCCAATTTTCTCCATTTTTGAAACATCTTACAGACCAGGTGAGCCAAAGGGGCAAAAATGAGGAAAAACTACTGTGGTGGTTGCTCCCTGGAAAAATTATTGAAGTGGCATTTGAGCTATGACTAATTTATTTAGTATTCAGAATTTAGTGAATTCTTTTGTCACATTACCCATCATAAATAAAAAAAAATAAATAGAAACCTGTTTGATGCCTCAGGCATGTTTCAGTTTGGTGTTCAGGTCAGTTCATTTCAATGCTTAATTTTTAGTGGTTCATTTAACATAACTGTTTTGACTAGAAAATATTTTCATATAAAGCTTAGTTTTTTGGGGGCAGTTGCTGTCATCTCAAAACATTTCAAGTCTCAGATGCCCGATAAAAGATCAGTTAGAAAAGGTGGTCTCGTTGTTTGGGCACTCGAATGGGACTCAGCAGACTCATGCTGAATTTCAGCCTCTGCTACTGATTCTTTATGTGACCTTGGGATCATGTATAAAACGTTTAGGCTGCATCTCCAAAGCTTTTTGAGTAGAAATAGTTTTGCTCACACAGTCACTTGCACAGTTTTCATGTTTGCCACTCAATGGTCTTCCTGTGAAAGAAAGAAATGATAACTTTCTGCTATGTACCGAAATGAAACCCAGCAGTGTCGAATGTATCCAAAGTCCTGCACTGTTAGAGGGTACAGGAGCTTCTGCTTAAAAACTACTGTCTGATAGTCAACATGTTTTTAAACCAAAGATGATATTATGGTGCAAGAAAGCTATTACTCACACATAAATCATAGATAAGAAACAAGTCTTCCAGTGCTGATGTGCAATTTCTAATTTTTCCCTAATTTTTGCCACCATTTTTTTGTTTCTTTCAGAAACAAAGCTCCAGGAAAGAAAGCACGCTCAAACAGCACATTTTCAAGCCCTCTAATGATCCTTCCCCTCTATTTTCTTGTTCATTCCTGCTGGGTCTTCTTCTTCCGCTGAGCTGTCTTGCACATCTCCAAAAGACATTTCTTCTGCTTACTTTCCTCAAAAGGTGGTACAAGTTCATCAGATGCATGGGAACCCTTGAGTGATTAGACTGACCTCTTTCACAAAGTAAGCAAGAAAATTCTTAATTCAGCAGGAATAGGAATCTGTTGTCTTTTCCCTGAAGACAAGCCCTTGAAAGTGTTTTCATAATCCCAAGTATTAGCTACATAGCACTTTCCCTCTGGACGCCAGGTTCTCCTTCCAGCCCCTACTTCTCAGCCACCCAAAAGAAGAATTGATTCTGCTTTGGGTTCAATATTGTGGCAGTATCAAAAATGACTGGGAACAACAATGCTTTTATTGGTACGGAAAGGAAGGGTGCATGCCAGAAAAATATCATATACTAAGACTTTGCGGATTTACCTGAACTGAGAATCTTTGTGTGCTGCTTCTTGCTCAATCAGGACTACCTTATTAGCACTCATCAAAATCGAAACAGGCAGTAGTGGCTTCAATACCTGAGGTACAAAGAGTTTAAAAAGAGTGGATAAATCTGTTCAAAAGTCCTCCTCTTCTGTCTTTTGTCCACATTCCCCTATAGCGTTCTTTCTCCCCAAATAGTTGCACTACAAGAGTGCATTAGTAACTTCATACCTGCCAAAGAACACTGTTTACAGGAGGGACACAATCTAACTTTTTGATAAGTTTTGCCCAAAGTCATTAAGAATTTATTGCTTAAATGCTTCTTTCATATAATAAACTATTGATCATTCCACTGAACTCAGGGTGTTTTCATCTTCAATACTTTTTTTCCAAAACAGACCCATGCACGTAGAGCAATATTACTTCTGCTTACAGTGTCTCTGTAAATTACTGAAGCAATCGATATATTAAAACCAGGATTATAGTGACTACAAAGAGGATAATTTATCAATGGAAAATTTCTTCCTCTTGTCAATTACTCTCTGCGCTTCAGACCAAGAGCAGAGGCCTCCCTTTGAATAGGGCTAGAAATATATAACTAATTGCTACAGAGTATATTGTGAAGTCATATTTGCACTCAAACCCATACCTGGAGGGAGAAAATCTGTCACAGTTTACAACTAAAGTGGCAGGTTTCAGAGAGCTGTGGCCTGCACTCACCTTTAAAGCAGCTGACCTGGTTACTGACATTGTCAAACTTAAACATTTAAAAATCATTAGAAATCATAGCCTTTAATATATGTTCCTCAAAATTTCAGAGCTCTTTGGATTCAGATTTTCATGCTTTTTTTGCCTAGCCCAGTGAAAGTAAATCATTTAAAGAAATAAAAGAAAAGCTGAGGTTCCTCATGAAAAGTGTCTAACTCTAGGAACAGTTACTCTAATAAAACAACTCCCAAATATTCTAAGATCATGACATTGCTGTGAAATATTGGAGTATTTCATAATATTATTATGTGATTCTGTAGCTGGAGGAGATAATATTAATTAGAGGAGAAGACTTGGAATCCAGGTTTTATTTTCTTTCCTCTCAGAAAGCAGTAGTTCTACCCATTTGCCCTCACTTTTCCTGTCTGTAAAATGGAGAGAACACCACTCTTTTGCATAGGAATTGCAAGGCCGGGGCAAACCTTGGTTTAGCAGCAAAGATTTCAGGCTTCAATCATGAGAGCCGAGTTCTGCTTGTTTATGATTCCACCACCTACATGATAACAGCTTTCGTTAACCCTCCCATAATTCTTTTTCCTGTCAACTTTGCCTCTCTTATCCAAGTAGATTGTGCATTTTTGAGGAATGAGCTTGACTTTCATGCTGTATTTGTGCAAGACCTAACAAAAGGAGACTTCTGTTGCGTACCTATTTCTATTCTCAGTGTTTGCCAAGTGCTTTAAAACCCTCTGAGGAGAAGTGATCGATGTGATACAAGGCATTAGCACTGTAGAGAGATCCATATGTGGCTATATACAAATAGGTTGATTTCATTGCCTGAAAAGGGTGTCGTGAGTGTTCTGGTTTCAGCCGAAATCACCTCAACTGGACCGATGGATGGCCCTCCCCTCCCCCCCCCCAAAAGAGGAGAGAAAGAGATAAGGAGATTCAGAAGTTTAGAATTAACTAAACTACTTTAATGAAGAAATTAATATTAAAATAAAAAAGAAGAAAATAATGAAATAAATACAATATATACAAAACCGCATCAAGCTCCCAGGGTGACAGTCCCGT
This sequence comes from Limnodromus scolopaceus, assembly GCA_028565335.1. Lineage (NCBI taxonomy): Eukaryota > Metazoa > Chordata > Aves > Charadriiformes > Scolopacidae > Limnodromus > Limnodromus scolopaceus. The sequence continues at coordinate 115,701,689 of JAOXNO010000024.1, forward strand.
CACCGGCAGGCACTGGGGAAGTCCCAGACTGGACTCAGCGATGGATGGGAACTGGATTCCAGCTC
>JAOXNO010000024.1:115701853-115727900 GCA_028565335.1 Limnodromus scolopaceus
AATTGGCTGACCTTGGTTGTTATAGCAATAAGTGTAAGCAAGGGCCTCTCTGCACACCATTCCTTGGCATTTAGCACAAACATTGGTCTTATCATCCTGAGAACGAGCAGTTTTGTCCACAATATGCCGTTAATTTCAGAGAGTTAGAGGAGGCCTAACTAAGATGTAAAATTACAGAACAGAAAATTGGTTCAGTTTTACTTCAAACCAGGACAGTGAGCCTGCTCAAAAACACTACACATAAAGCTATTTATTGAGGCAGTGAGGTAGCTCAAGTTAGCTCTCAAATTTGATTAACTAGATTCAAGCATAAAATGCAAAAATGTTTGTTTTGAGAGGGGCTTATTAGAGACTCTCAGCACTTGAGATAGACATTTTCTTCCCCAAACAGCCTTCTCTGGGTTTAGTAATTTCAGAATAAAGCAAAGCATGCTTTCAGACACAATCTCAGTCTGCCCTTTGCCAGAACATCATTCTTCTTATTTGCTTCCTTCCAAAAGCGAGTCCGCGGTGCTCTCTCATCCCAAGTACTCTGCGCTGATTACACAGGGGTTGGGAGTTGGCAAATCAACTGACAAAGAGTACGACGGCGTTTTAGCATCAAGGCTTCCCACAGGAGACATTATATCTTCAAGGGGGAGAGGCAGAAAGGGAAGAGGGGGGAGCAGGGAAAGGAGGATGGATGCGTAGTGGCAAGGCACCCAGGATGTCACTTACAGTCGGTTGGCTGCAGTCATCAGGGTTCACTTCCATTAAGCTTTGTGTCACTTCAGAAACTTTACACATGAGGCTGTGTGAAGCGTTCTGCCACTGCTGACTGCCCGGGGCTAGCCCACAGTATCTATCTTGTCACTGGTTTTCCAGAAAATCTCTCTGAGAATTAGTTGCATATGTTGGCCAAGATAACCATAGGAGGCAAGGTTTTGTCTATTGTTAGTTGGGACTGGATGATGATGATGTTTATTATTACTATCATTATCATCATCATCATCACTATCATTATTATCATTATCATCATTATTATTCTTATTATCTTTGTCATTTTTGGGGGTTGGGGTGGGTTTTTTTGCAAGGGGTGGGTCTTGGTTTGGGGTTTTAAGAGAGGGAAGATCTCCATAAAATATTGCAAAGCATAACTGAATATTTAGTTTCATGAGAAGAAAGGAATGATAGTAATGAGGTGAGTTCTCATATCATGAAGAAAAGCCTCCTCTACAAGCTTTTAACTAAAGTTGTAAAAGAAGCATCAAAAGTGACTGTAAGAAAGTGATGGGAGCTGTTCTGAGTCTGTATTTCATCTACCCTAAAAATGCAAAGATTATTATCAAAAACAACTCCAATAAATTTAGCTTGCATTCAGAGGGGAAGAGACTAATTGTCATACTATTGCCAGGTATGGAGCTAAGGAACTGTAACTAATTTTAAAAAATCTATATTTCGTTGCAATATTTGATCAATTAGGAACGATTACACAATGGTTTTATGTGAACAAAAGTTTTGCATTTTTTCTTTAGGAGACTTTAAGGTTGCTTCTTCCCTGGTTGTCTCTAATTTTCTTTCTAGCGTTAAGTTAGAAAGGAATGAATTTTTATTATAAGCTACATGTTTCCATGTTGTGATTGGAGAATAGTGATTGGGATAGACTCTTCTAGACACTTTCCAGATACAAAGAAACCATCCTTGCCATAAAAAATACGCTCAGACTCTTTGCAGAAACAGATCCAGGGGATGCCAGACTGCACTTTATGTGATGTCCAAGCATTAAAATCTCTCAACACCAGCCATCTCCCCCCTGCGTTTGCTTTGCTTATTCCTTTTGCTGTTAATACAATAGTAGGGGAAAATATAGGAGGAAAGCAGGAATATATATGTATGTTTAGAACATAAACCAGGACCTAGAAATGCTGGATTTCAGTTCAAGATCCAGTCCAGGCAAGAAGAGCAAATGTGTGTATGCATAATAGAAAAGATATTTATCTCTCTGTGGATCACAGGAATTTAACTATGTGTCTGAGCTCTTTGCAAAAAGGGCATCTGACACTGGCTCACTCCATGCCTCTAACCAAATATGTATCTGATCTACACTTCTTCATTTTCCTTGGCTCATAATAACCAGTTAATATTTATGGATCACGCTGAAAACAATTTTTACTCTGATTATAAACCTTAGGGTGCAAACTTTGTCTCCCTCTCTGATCTCTTCCTTGCATCTCACCAGTCAGGCTGCTTGTGTTTAGCAAGTGTATAATGAGGCTGGCAAAGTCAAACCTTTTTTTCTTTTTTTCTTTTTTTCTTTTTTTTTTTTTTTGTAATATCATGATTTCATAAGCCAATTCCCTGCTCCTAGGAAACATTTATGGTTTACGTTGCTCTTCTCAGAAAAGCAAACGTTTTTTTTTTTCATTTTAAGTTGCTCTTTTAGGTTTTGTATCCTAGATCTCTTTATTTTCCCTTCCTCAGGCTTCCTTTTTGATTTGCAAAAAAGGAAAAAGGGCAGGAAAGGAAAAGAGAGAAAATGAAAGCTGAAAATTTGCCAGCCAAATGTTTTCAAAACATAACATTTATACTCTGAACGTAACTTTCCTTCTTCTTCAAGTCCTAGCCTGGATTCTTTAAACTTCCAGGTAGTGTAATTGCTCAAAAGCCAGTACCTTCATTGGGTTTGTTTAGCAGCTAAGCACAGACACCCATTTGGGAACACTAATGTATATGCCTGGTGGATAAGTGGTCCTTCTGCTGATGCTACTGCTCTCAGGGATGGGCAGTGAGGAGGAGGAGAGCTAGCAGTGCTCTGATAGGGAACTGGCTCTATCCTCCATCTGCCTCCCTCTACCTGTCCCACCCACTAAAGTGCCAAAGGAACGACAATAAATTTAGGGGCAGTACCTTGATACCTTGACTGTGATTCAGGCTTGTGGTGTTTCTTTCTTCATTCTAGGGGCAGCCCTTTCTCTAGGTTTGCACAATGAATAATAGAGTGGGGTGTCTTCAGGTTGTACTCCTCTGACCTTGAGGTCTTTAAGGTTATAGTTAGACTAGCAAATAAAGTGGGCTAGGGACTGCTCTCTTGGGTCCTGCTGGGAAGGTTTGCCTCACATCCCTGCGTACAACCAAACTCTCAGCCTCCAAAATAGGTCAGCTGCCTCCAGTCTGTGTTTTGGGAATGGTCCCTGCTCTGTGCTAACCCTGGCCTGTGCCCTGGCTGTGCTGATAACTTCACAGTGCGGATGATCAGACCTGAAGCCTGTGCCCTCGCCTTGTTTATACAATAAATCACAGCCTAAGAGTCTACTGAAGATTGTCTCCATGGTGAGGGAGGAGAACAGACATCTCCAATGCGGGGGTTCTTTCACCTGCTTTTAGATTAGTGTTTTAGGATGTGATTGTCTGAAGTAAAATATCCTGAGCCTCCTCTGTCAGTAGATTATTGCTAGGCTTGGTGTCTAGTATGGACATCTGCTTCCTCTCTGTAATCAGTGGAGAAAAATAGTGGAAAAACCTCCCAAGTTTGATTGAATCAGTCTTAAGACAAAAATATTGGGTTACATGGACTGAGTTACTTTCTGAAAGATTCTTTCTCCCTATCAAAGAGGGGTATCCTAAGTGCTCAGTTTTCAAACCAGTGAAGTTCGGAAGATGGATCCCACCTGTTGAGAGCTGCTTTAATATCGTTGCTATAAAACCAGGACTGTTCAGTAATGAACCAGGACTTCTACAGACACAGAGGCAGAATTTGTCATAAGGAGACATCCACCCAGTGGCATCTAAGCCCTCTAGAATCAGCAGTGAGAAAGAGGCACTCCTAGGATATATTTGTAAGCCTGCAGAAGGTGTTTGAGACATGTCAGATGAATTATCCTCTGGAAGCGCCTCTTTTCCTTTTTCTAACTAATGGTCAAGAAAGCCCAGGGTGATTGAGTTACTTCTACTCAAATCCAAGGTTTTACTTTTTAGAGGCTTAATATTTGGTGCAATGAATTTTGCCTGGAAAGTCTGTCCTGTCCCAAGAAGTTGACTATAACATCCCAATTTTTTGTCATCAGGTAGTGCTTGTGTACAAACTACACAGAACATGCATATAATCAGAACAAAAAAGACTTTTCTAACTCATTTGATTGAAAAGATCAAACATTTACAAATATCTCACCCTGTTTTGAACTGCAAATCCTGGGGAATGGCTGAACTTTACAGAAGACCATGGATCAGTATGTGAATAAGTCTGTTATTCTCTTCTTTCCTCTGGGATTGTACCATTGAGTGTTTAAATGAAAGATCATTTCTTTTGAGGAAAGTGTCAAGCTGCACTGCAATTTTCTGACATAAAAAAATCTCGGGAAAGTCTAAAATAGGGGATAAACCCAGGTGGGCATTTGTTTCCTTATGTCTCAAATACACACTGTATCTAAGAGAAGCAGAATTGAGACACGCAGATAAAGCCTAGATGTTAGATAAATGGAGATCTGCTATGAAAAAAAATCCAAGCATGGAGTCTATCAGTCTCAAAAAGGCTGAAAGAGATGTCAAAGGCACAGATATGTATCTGAACCATGGTATGTTGCTGTGACATTATAAATGATAAAACAATTCAAGGAGGATCCCCTTTTATTTCTCTCTTTATCTCCCACCGAGGAGCTAAAAAGGTTCCTTGTCCTGTGCCCCTAGTACAGATCAACTATGCGTGTCCAGCAGTTGCCAATTACCACTAAAGCACATCCACTTCTAGGAACTCACAACTTTCATAGGCACAATTCCTCTTCATTATGGTGGAGGGGAAAAAAACCTCCAGACCCAGCTCACACATATTTGGGTTCATTTGAGCAGAAGGCTCTTCATTGTAGGATCTCTATGGTTATAAGCCAGCTGGGAGATAAGATTTCTGGAGATATTTTGAAGACTCTTACTAAGATGGATATTTCAACCTCCACTAAAATTTCAATGTATTATTGCTTTTTCTTTGCTAGCAAAGCATGCTTTTTTAATAAGCATGTTCAATTCCTACCATAAGAGGCCAAAATTCCCCTTGGTTACACTGGGTCTAGCCACTGCGTGGGTCAAAATGGCAAATATTTGGATGCTTGGGAGAAATTCACACTTTTATGTCATACAAGATCCAAGGTATTGTGCAGCTATAGATACACATACTGTGCCTATCTGCATCATATGTGGTGAGAAACAAATTCTCACAGGAATATCAACTGAGCAGCACGTACTGACAGATTTATTCATGTTTTAATTCACATCTTTTTCTTCTCCACCGTGGTACCTTAAAAGTTATTTGAAATACTTGCTCCATGGTGCCCCAGCCTTTCTCCTTGAGCCTGTTTTGTGTTAAACACAGATGGATGGCCATTTCTAAGGAAGCCATAGTCCATTTTCAAAGCATTCCTCCACAAGCTAGGCCAAATGACAGGCTACTGCAGAGGATAAATAGAGGAGGAAAGTCATGAAGAAGACCACAGCACCTGGGAAATGGTGAGCAGTGCAACAGCCTTTGGGGTCATACCTTACACAAAAAGTGTGAGTTAAAAAAGGGTGCAGGGGAAGAGGACAGCAACGTTTTATTAGAAGTCTCTTGGAAGGTAAGCCATGATGAATCTCCAGCGGATGGCAGACAGACATCCAACTCCACTTAAAAAATCAAACCAAAAATCCCAACCAATCAACCAAAAAAACCCCAAAAAACCCAATAAAACATCCAATAAAAAACACAATACTGCCGTATTTCAGGTTACAGGAGAGGCTAATATTGTTTGTTATTATCTTTCTTTGGAAACCAAGACTCAAGAATGTTTTGTTAATTGTATTGAGAACGCTTGGGAAATATCAGAACTATCCCAGTCCTTTGGAGCGACAAAAAGCAGAAGTGACCTCAATGGATCTAGTTTTGAGGTTTTTGTTTGTCAGTAATTAGCTATAAGTAAAGCTGGAGTAAATATTCCTAGGGAAAGTGGGGGTATTTTTAATACTTCTCTTTTTTTAAGTGGATCTGACCATTAAATTTGGGGGTTTTGTGGTTTATATTTTCAAAATGCATGAATGACATCAGAATTTTGTGACATGGTCATCTTAGCCTTATTTGTCAAATAAGAAGAGATCAATAAAAATGCTAAAAGTAATAGGTAGGTTTTGAAAAGCCCAAGAGGGATTTAGTTTTCTCACTTTCATAGCTTTAATAGGAATTGGAAAACCTAATTGCTATTTGTGCCTTAGAACTCTCACCCAATTATAACAAAAAAGATGATCACTAGAACAAGATTGAGGGCTGGTGGGGACCTGTATTACTTCTTCATGTGCTGTGTCTATTACTCTTACGGGTTCCGTGTGACATGTCCTTTCAAAAAATATTATTTCTGTGCTCTTTATGGAAAATCTATGCTTAAATCCTATGGAAGAGTTTTGATTTGAAGCATAAGCACAGAGTTGTGCTTGGGCTAAGGCTGTTGTAATTAAGCACTGTCTGTATTTCTCCCTCATTTGGGTCCTCTCATCATTATTGCAAGCATTCAAATGATTGTGTAGGGGAAAAAAAGCAGTGAAATGAAGACCCATGATTTGTGGATTCTGTTCCTGGCCTAGCTAGATGACACAGAGTAAAATAATTCTCTATAAAATGAAGGGAGTGTTACTGATCTCTTTTATAAAATACTTTGCAATTTCTTGAGGATCAGCAGTAAACAAGAATATCATTACACTGTAAGGCAATGTGCTGAATTAACACATGCAAGTAACAAAGCAGAGGCTCACTCGTTGAAACTCTAAGTGCTGTTTAACTATTGGGAATAATTGCTGCAATAAATAATTCCCCACTCTGTTCCCATTACCCACTTTTTTCATCAATGCTTGAATTTTGTAAGGTAGAGATTGCAAGCCATTTATTTCCTGAAGGGAGAGATCAGAAAAGTTTTAAGTTGTTGGAGGTGTCATTGAGGATCTAGTAAAATAAGGGCTGAGGTTAGGAAAATCTACAGATGCAGTCAAGTTTCAGATTGCAGAGGTATTTTACTCTTCTTTCAGAAAAGCAGCTGGATACTGTATATTACACAAGCTCATGTACAAAGAAAAAGGTATGGAAATTAACTTTCTCTCTGGCTATGATAAACTACCAAGGGAAATCCATAGCAAATCTGTCTACTATAGTTAGCCCTGCGACAGAGCTATTACAGAAAAATAAATAGTGGCATTGGTCAAAAGACTGTCAAGATGCTTTCAAGTTGGCTAAACAGACACTTATATCCTCCAGGGCTTCAGTGCACTTTGTCCCATCCCTGCCAATCTGTTAAACTACTGATGCTTCACTGTATGAGGTCAGGAGTGGTGATTTCTCACATAACGCCAAATAGCCCAGAAAAGCCTGTAGCATTTGCATTGAAAATGCTTCATAAAGAGGAAAAGGACTATGCGCAGATGAGGTGAAAGGAGGCAGTGAGGAGGAACTCACAGAGACCGCATGCAGAGACATTGAACTTCCCTGTCTTTCCACTGCTGTAAAAGCTCAGCAAAAATTAAAATTAAAAAAGCTCACCATAAAATCAAATTAAACAGGGAGTACTGGAGAATCACCACGTGCTACGGTCTAAAATGTCCTGGCGTAAAACCACACTGTCATTCACAGATTTTATGTATACCTGAACTTGCCACTTTGAACCATCAACAGTGGATTTAGCCATCCAGAATTAAGAGCACACATCCTTAAAACTTGAGAGGAATGAAGTCCCAGAGCCAGCAGCCAAGGCTTCAGCGAAGAGCTGTAAGGACTGAGCACAAGAACTATGTCTGTCCTCAGAAACTGAAGCCTCACCATCCAGCCTGTTGCATTGCCAGCCCGCTTGCCAGCGCCGCTTGTATCCAAGGTATCTACCATACCTTGAGACTATTCCAAGGCCCCGTGCAAGACTCAGGACGCATCAAAGTGCATTCCCAAAAAGTAGGTGACACATAGATGTCAGCATTGAAGTAGCAAGGAAGCATTTTTGAGAGTAAGGAGTTTTGATGGAATAACAATAACCAGAAGATGCCAGTTGGCTTATTGGAGAGAATAATCCCTGGCATTTTTTTGTTTACTAACAGAGATGTGTCCCAGTAGCAGAGCTTTCTCAGGCTTGCTGTTGAGATCCTGTCCAAGGCAGAGCCAACCAAGAAGCATGTCACGAAGGACAAATTCAGGAAGCTTGTGATTTCTGTCTGTTGGTTCTGGGGAAGCTGTCAGAGATGAAGAAATAAGAAAAAGTTTGACCTTTTGTAATCAACTTTACAATTGGAAGAAATTACACGATTAATGGGGGGAAGAAAAAAAAAAACCTGATAAGCTAAAAAGATAATGATAATTCTCTGCTGAGAATGATATCCAGACCCTAAATTATTATACTTTTGTACTAAGTGTATCTTAAACTGGCTGTATGCATAATAACCCTGTAAAGAGTATGAGTATAAATAGTAGGTTAAACTGGTACATGTAGAAGTGGGAAATCAGCTTTTTTGCTCCAGCAAATCGTTTCTCTACCACAAGCAACTGTGTTGTTTGATACAGAACTTCTTGGGAATTAAGGGGAATTTAATGAAGATGCATAGATGATGATAAAATTTTCATGTGAAGTCACAAAGCTGTTCAGGAAAGAATATATTTTATTTCAGTTCCCTCCTTAAACTCTATAGTTTGATAATGAGACTCAGACAAATAAAAGACCAGATCCTCAGTTGCCTACCAGCCTGGAGAATATGGTATTTTCTGAGAAACTAGATAAAAGCCTAAATGTCAAAACTTAGGGGCCTGTGCAAAAAATATGAAGTATATGTCTGTCCGTGTAATTAGAGAGAAAATTTAAAACTATTTAATCTGATTTTCGGGCCAGGGCAGAATTATTTGAATATGTATTTGCTGTCAAACACCTTCCAGAAACAGAGGGAGTGATAATTTTTAAAGTAATTTCTTAGCATACCTAACTATGTTTTCCCTTCTCAGGCAACACTTCTTTATCTTATCATCTATATGATTTTGCATCCTTACAGCAAACTGAGACTCCTTTCATCTGAAGAGTCATCACCTTCAGATACCAGATCAAAACAGAATCTACGCTTTCACACACAGCATAGTCCAAAACATACAAAAATTTAAGAGGAATCTTTTCTAGTGAGTTCCTTGATTTTTAGATCAGAACAACGGTCTACAAATCCCAAGTCAAGCTTTCTTCCTCGTTCCAGGCTAGAATCACAAGACCACAAGATCATAGCATAATTCAGCTTGGAAGAGACCTCATGAGGTCTATAGACCAATCAGCTGCTCAAAGTAGGATTAGCTGTGGCATCAGACCAGGTTACTGTGTGCAGCTGTATTTTGAAAAACCTCCAAGGATGGAGACTGCACAAACTCTCAGGATGAGTTGCTCCAATACCTGGCTGTCATGGGAAATTGTCTTTCATTATTCTGGTTTGAATCTCTCTTGTTTCAGGTTACACCTATTGTCTCTCCTCCTCTTGCCATGCACCAATATGAAGACCCTGGCTACATCTTCTTAATAACCTCCTTGTAGGTATTAGAGGTTGATTTTGGGTCTCCCCAAGAAACCGCTTCTCTGGGTTAAATGATCCTAGGTTCCACTGCCTCCTTGCATCAAGCAAATATTCCAGCCTCTGAGCATCTTGGTAGCCCTCTACTGCACTTATTCTAGTTGATCAGTCTTTAATGTATTAGGGGCCTGACAGGGGATGCAGTCATCTAGATGTAAACTAAGGGGGATAATTCCTTCTGTTGTTCTGCTGATTCTGCTCCTGTGCATACGGCCCAGGATGCCGTTGGCCTAGTTGTTGCCAAGGCTCACTGCTGGATGATGACTAAGGATGTTGGCCACAGAGCTGCTCACTGAGCAGTCAGTTCCCAGCCTGTATTACTGCAAAAGGCTCTTCCTTCCCATGTGCAGGGCATTCATTCTTGTTAAATTTCCCCAGGTTCCAGTTGGCCCATTCATCCAGCCTGTCTAAATCACTCTGGGTGGTAAATCAGCCTTGAAGTGTATCAACTGGCCCATCAGTTTTGCGCTATCTGATAGTTTGGTGAGAGTGCACTCCATCTCCTCCTTCAGGTCATCAATAAAGAAATTAAACAGGATAAGTCCCAGGAGAGATCCTGAGTTACCTGCTTGTTACCGGCCTCCATGTACAGTATGACCCATTAACCACTACCCTCTGAGTCTAAGCATCTAAGCTATTTTTTTACCCATCCCATTGTCCATATCTAACTCCTCTTTCATCTCAGTCTTTCCAGAGCAGGTCAGTCTCCTTTGGGGGAGTTTGATAGCACTCAATTAAAAAGAAAATATTCATCCTTATTTAGACCTACTCCTCTCATCACAATACAGTTAACAAGAGCACTAAATGCCAGAAATTATGATCTTAACTACCCAAAGGATTTGTTGTTGTTGTTGTATTGATGGTCTGTATTGAGCTAAAGCATTTAGAATAAGAAACATACCTGGGGCACTTACAGACAATGATTTCTAAAGTCCCCAATACAGCACAAACATCACTATCTAGGCTGTTAGGAAAGTATTTGACTCTAGATAATATCAAGTTGGTGGTAAGAAACGATTCTGGCTGCCCAGGTTTGATGATAGACAGTTCAGCACATTGCTTAAATAGCTAGGAGCAATGCCAATTAAAGTGAAATTCTCCTGCTCTAACACTGTCTTGCAAACATTGTAAACAGACTGGCAAATCAAGAAACCGACTTCACTGAAATATTACGGTGTGCAAGTTTCAGAGGAACTTTGAAGGAAATACTTTAAACCTTCATTAAAAAATACATCTAGTATCACAAAGCACGAAAAGTATTTTTTAGGCAGCTGGTTATAAAAGGAGGGCATCCAGGGGAAGTCTTATATGTTCATATTAAAGTCCAGAGCAGAAGGTTGAGGTTGCTGGTTCCATTACAGAAATATCCCTGGCTTTATCAAAAAAGTCTGTTTCTAAAGGGAGCTCTTTATTCGCTGTGTTGAGATGGAAACACGAATTTGATATCTATGAAAGGCCAACAGGGTTAGCAAGAAAACAGAGAGAGAAAAAGGACAGAAGTAACCTTTACAAAGCACTTCTCCATCTGATACTGTTGAGTAGACTTGGCTGAATAATCCTTCTCAGATATTATTCATCTATGTGAATGTTGGCAATTTTCTCCCCCATTTCTGCCAAATAATGACTTGTAAATAATTCTTACTTGCAGGTAGTCTGCCAGTAATATTGCAAATGTTGGCCATAAACATTTAAGTGTTTGCAAATTGATTCTTTTTACGATTTTTTTTTACTTTTTTCTTCCCCCACTCCTTGGTTCCTGACAGATGCAACTATAAAAGAAATTCAAAGGGATGGAGCGAAAATGATATTCAAGTGTGTATTTTCTTGGAAACATTGTGGGGAGGCTGTAGCTTATGCAACGGGAGTAAGTGGTCTGAGGCTTAAGTAGCACATTAAATGGCTAGCAGCAGCAGAAGTGAAAGCTCTGGACATTACGTACACAGACTCTGATGTCTCCCAGGAAGGCTGGGATCATTAGTCCTGGTTCACTGACTTAGAGTTGGAGGTTCCTGATGAAAAGGACATAACACCAGGCTCAAGCTGAGACTAATGGGAAACAATACGCATCTGCAGACTCTGATGTTACTAATCCAGCTCCTGCTGAGGATGAACAATTGGAGCAAGGGAATATTCCTGAAGCACTGACAAACTGCAATTGAGGATTAGAAAAGCCCCCTGAATGTCTGAATTTGTAATATGTCTCCAAGTTGGCATTATAAACCGTTGCCCCATAAAGCAAAGAACATTTTTTCACTCAGGAACATTTTACAAAAAATCATAGCAGTGTTAGGCTTTTGGTGGTGATGGTTTCTTTCTTCCTTTATTTTTTCCTGCTGAGTTTGGTAGGAAAATCAATGCAGCTGTTTGTATCAACAGCATATAAATTATGTATGAAAAGCCCTGATACCCCAATACAGCAATTTTCAAGTCCAATACATATAGTGTGGTGATACTTTATGTCATTGCACACTCTGTTATGCCCTGTGTCCTCTTGAAGGCTAAGTACAACCAAACATACAGAAAAATCTGATCATTGACTGACTTCAGCATTCAGATATCTTTCTTGTTGCATAATTAGGTTGTGTCAGATAACATCAGAGCTGAAATTTGATTTTTTTGCACCCTTACATTACTAGAAAATCACTAGTGTATTCTTGGTTCAATCTAACTACTTCCAGGCATTTTTGTAGACACTGTTCAGGTAGTAGCTTGGGCAGTGGTCATTTCCAACAAGCATTTAGGATGTTCCCACCTGTTTTGGAGAGTAAGAGAGTTTAGTACTGTGGATGTAACTAGAATATTGCAACTGGCCTGAAGGAAGACGCCACAAGAGCACTCAGCCTGGCAGTGGTCTGGTTGTTTTAGGTAACATCTACTGCAGTTCCAAACACTTTGTAGATTTTATTACAGTAGTGGAATTATCTGTAGCCAATTTGATCTGTGTTTACCAACTCTTTGGTTCAACAATCAAGGCATGTCATCAAGTGCGACACTTGACTTCCTCCAAAATTTAGCAGAGGATTTAGCCAAAACTCACAGGCTGGATCTAATGTTGTAATGATGTTACACTTGTGATGATCTATCCTTCTATTTGCAGATGCCTACATGTTTTACACTGGGGGATGAGCTTTTGCATATTGAGATTCTGCCTGTTGACAAAAGACCCATTTGTTTTCATTACTTTTCATAGATGATATGAGGATTCTTGAAGGTCTATGCAGTACCTAAGAGCACAGGTTGAATTGTTACCACCCAAGGATATAAGACAGGCAAATATTTTTTTGATAGGTTATACTTTTAAGATAACGGGGGAAAAAAGCCCGTTTCCTTCCTGTCATTCAAGCTGACAGATTTCAGTGAAAAGTAGATTCCACGTGGCTATGAAGAAAACTCATCAAAAAAGGCTCCTTTGCAGCTCCAGCTTTCTGCAAGAGGCAAAAACCAGATTTAGAGTGTTGACTCAATTAAGCTGAAATTATGTAACAAACTTTACAATCCAGGGTTTTTTTTCTTCTTTCTCAGTCTCAGAACTGAAATTTTACATTGTGCTACAGAACACTTATTTTCCACTATTTTTTTGTTATGGGTGGAGGAATTCTTTTTTTGAATAATGAATGCTATGGCACTGTGGTAAAAATTATCTCTACTCATTTTGATAAACAAAGGATATTCTTTGCAATCTTCATTAGAACAATGAACACTTAAAGAGAAAGTGGAAACAGAAAGACTGAACGACTATTAGGTACATATTTGCCAAAAGTTCAAGGTTACAAATTCTTAAAGGGAATTAAATCTGCCAAATATACAACCTGAGCTTCTCTTTAGAATCAGGCTGTGATTCACCTTCTTCTAAAGTAGACACTTAATATAAATCAGTAACAAGTTCAACTAAAAACGCTTGTTGCAGACATCTAATTTCTCATAAAAAGATAAAATTAAGGGAGTTGAATTCCACCCTTTTCAAGTAAATTTCTGTGTGTTGACCTAGATTCTTAGTTGTACAAACCAATCTGTAACTCCTTTTAGGAGGTACGCCCATTTGTACATATTGAATATCTTGCCTACTTTTTTTTTCCCTCCTTACACCAGTGACATCAAAAGGTAAAAAGTGTAGATCAAAGCTCCTCCTGAAGATCAAAGATAAAAGCAAAAAGAAATTCAAGAGCCACTGTCAGTTTTCTAAAATCATGGGTGGAAAAGGATCATCCCGTTTTTTTCCCTTTAATATTGGGGAAAGCCAGTAACAGTCCACAAACAATCAAGGTTCAAATCCCAGCTACAACAAACTGACGGGGTCTTCGTATTCTTGTCCTTGAGGGACAGAGGGCTTTTTACCTATTTTTTTTTTTTTTTCCAAATTCAAGCCGTATAGTTGGTTAGGAACTCATATATACTTTTTGCATCTGCGGTACCCTGTGGCAAAAGCTGCTCAGACTAACTATGCATTGTGTAAATAAATACCTTTCTTCTTTGTTTTGACCATGCTACCTGACAATTACATTTGATGCCCCCTTGTGTTGGGAGAGACAAGGAACAATCATTTTTTCATTTTCTCCTTGCCCCTCAAGATTTTTAGAAATGTCATATTTTTCTTCAAGTGTTTTCTGTTTTTTTTGGGGGGGTTTGGTTTTTTTTGTCCCCGGGCAAAAACCCTTGTCTGTATAAAAGTCTGACATTCCTGTTCCCATACATTCTTCTTGTTCTTGGCTCTTCCCAGAAAAAAAAAGCAACAGCAAATTCTTTGCATGAGGTAAAATAGCAAAACAGTACAACAAAAACAAGAGTCAATAAAAATATTCTGTTGTGATAAAAAACTAAGTATTTTCACATCAAAAAATATCAAAGCAGAATGGCAGCAAAGTTAGAAATGAAGCATTTTTTCACCTTTCTCCTTCTGAAAACCTGTTAGATTTGAAAGCAATATTTCTTAAGTTGTTTTGCTTCTCTCTTTTCTACTCTTTCACTTTTTTTATATTAGCTGGGACTCAAGCAAGTATGCTGAAAAATTACGTAGATAATAGGGACAGCAAGCATTGTGACACTTGAGATTCTAGCAAGAGAAAAACAGTGTTATAAATGTAGTCAGAGACACTATAATTACAATATATCTACCCTCATTTTTTATATTTAAGAATTTTGTGCTCAAAGAACTCCTGCTGACCTCTCTGCCTCACCTACCCCAAAGCATGTTTTTAAATTCAGAGTAGTTGTGTCAAATTAAGATGAGGATTTTCTAGAAAGATTGTTGAAATCAGGAAAAAAATGTTTTTGAGTTGGTTACATAGTATTTTTAAAATATTAGGTAAATGTAGTTTGCTTCCACTCTGGACAACTTCTAATACTTGACTTTTAGACAGGTTTCTGAAGCAAACCTCCTCTTTTTAAAGGAGCAGACTCCCACATCAGTAAGAGTCTTCTAAAGCCCTGGCTGCTGGAAACAAAAGCAACTTTAAAACCTCCGCTGTCATTTTTTTTAGATAGTAACTAATCATAAATCTTTCATTACACAAGAAATAACACTGCTAACAAGCTCTATGATGTTTTGTGGGGAAATGCTAAGTACTGTAATGAAAAACAGTATTGCCGGGGAAAGCAGATTTAATGACTTTTCCATTTTAATAAACTTTTAAAAAGAAAACCTGAAATTGTGGAAACATTTTTATATAATCAGAATTTTTATCTCAAAATGACTTTTCATTTGAAAGCACTAATTCAGGAATGTTCAATGATAATTTTTCTTTTTAATGCCAAATTACTTAAATGAAATATTTCAAATAACTCAAATTTATTTTTAATTAAAAGTTTTAGTAGACAAACACCTACGAGATTTGGGGGATTTATTCTACTTCAGCACAAGCAAAAAAAATCCCAAAAGCACAAGAGCATTTTTTGCCAGTGCTTAAGATGCACTTTCAAAAAGGGCATGAAGACACAATATAGGGGGAAAAAAACAACTTTCCCTTCTTATAGACCCCAAAATCCAGAGATTATTTCTGTAACATAACAATTTTATGGAAGCCTGATACTGTAATATCTGCGATTTAAAGCATGTAACCTGCATAACTGTTGTTTTTTGTCAAAATTAATAATTAATATGATGGGACAATTTCCTTGAAAATCTAGCATAACTTTTGAACTTTCTCAATTATCAGAGCATCCTCACAGTCGAGTGCAAACAAAATGCTGAGTTTGAGCTAATACCCCTGCAAATTACTTATGATCTTCATATTGATGCCCACTCTGTTTCACTCACCTTCAGAACCCAATTCTGCATTTCTCTTGTTCACTTTTACGAAAAGAGCAAAAGCACCTTTAGTGCAGAAATACTGGTTTTGCAAGTGGTCTCAGATGCAATTTAAAAAAAGAAAAAGATTCCTTGCCCTGTATTGAACCTGTAATGTGAAATAGCACAAACGCTATGCACTAAAATAATACACTGATTGATGACAACACTGGACTGAGGGTCCTGCTAGGTGTAAAACTTGGGCCTTAATTCCAAACTCTCTTTCTCAGCTTCAATCTGATGACATTTGATTGTTTACACCCAGGTCATAAAATATAGACATTTTTGTTCTTATCTTGTCCTTGGATTCAAGTAGTAAGTATGATGAACATTATAAAATGGTAAAATCACAAATAGACTTTGTTACCTGATTACTTTGCTTATTTTAACAAGTATTTTTCACTGTCTGTAGTTCAGAGGAGTTGCTGGGAAAGGGAGAAGTTAGATGCAAGATTACTCATGGGAGTGATTCAGTTGTTGTTGAGTGGTTCTACTAGATATATAGTGTATATAATTTATGCGCTAATACAAGAAGATCCTGGTATGTTCTTATGTAAATATATGCAAATAATTATAATGACAGAGCAATATTAAAATGAGAAAAAAGCCACTCAGTGGAGTCCAGCCTTTCATGATTAGGAACCAGGAACCTTAAAATTAAAAAGCAAAATCTGGTTTCTTCATGAAATCTTCTTTGGATTCTCCAGTGTTCCTATTGTAAGGCATGAGTCACCAGGACAGTTCTGTTTCTTGTGTTGTGTTTTTTTTTTTAATTTCTGACTGAAATCAGTGGATACATAAAAGCAGAGAATAATGGATATCAAAGACCTTCAAAAATATACCTTGCTATTTTTATTAGACACCTGAAAACTTTTGCAAAATTCTGAAGTAGTCATTGCAAAATTAATCTGCTAGCTAGTTAGGATCCAATTCACTTTTCTGGTGACAATTTTTTCAATAATATTTTTCATTCTAATTGTCTTTAAAAAAACCCCTAAACAATGAATTTTGGGTTGCATTTTCTTAATTTAAATTTTTTTCCAATCTTTAGTTGCGAAAACCCAAATATTTTCTCATTTAAAATTTCTCTGTGGAAATTTTGATTAAATGAGAGTCTTTAGATGTAGCTTTACTTCTGTCAAAAAGTTATTTAACACTTGAGAGAAGAGGAAATAATCAAACCCCTTTATTTTAGCCCCAAGTATCACTTTCAAGTACTCTTGGATCATCTCAAATACAAAAATTATTATGTGATGTTAGGAGCTTGAGGCAAATGACTCCTCTTGGAAATCAAGGTCATCCCAGCCATCACATTTACCTTCATGTATATCAGGATTTACACATTAGTCAGTATTTGGCCACAGGCAGGTGAAATAAGACCAAAAGCCAACACTGGGAAAGGCATCCCAAACTTTCCTGAAACTTGAACTCAGTCACGCTGCCTTGGCTACCGCTGCATCTCCCACATTGTGGGCCATGACACACATCCTCACAGTTTCCTATCTGGAGAAAAAAACAATGTCTAAAATTCTCCACTGAGAAACCAGACATATAAATGCCCTTGATACCATTTAAAGCATTTACTCCTCTTGCTGTTTCCTTGAGGGAGGATGATCCCTGTGGTTGTTGTATTCCTGGGTGCCTTAGGCTCCAGGATGAGTAAAACAGGAAACAGATGAGAAATCTCCCTCTTCATCCTGCCTAGGATCCATTTGTGACCTTTGTCCTGCCCCAACTGGTTGGGTTTGTGGTTTTGTCTTTTTGAGTGTCTATAAAGCCCCTGAAAAGTCATTTTCATTTGGGTTTTCTATTTTCACGCCACTACACTTCACTTATTTTTATTTACTCATTTTTAGGTTTGTCAGATAGGCCCCCATCAGTCTCTGAACACATTTACATAATTTAAATACAAAATGCAAACATGCTGACTAATGTCTGCCTTAAATAGACTCTCTTAGGATAAGCTAGACATGTTGCCTACCACCAGCCCCTCAGGCAAAAACCTGAGAACATAGATGAGCTTCATGCAGTCCCCTGCAAATTGGTAGATTAAAAGCTGGTTTGGGCCAAGTGGGGGAAGCAAATTCCAAAGTTCAGGGCCCTTCATTAATGATGCCTAGGCTGGAATGCTAGTCTGAGGAAAATAGGGCATTCTGGGAAAAGTCTCAGAGTTGTTAAATCTGTTCATGGTATTTGAAGTACACTCTCAGGTTGGGGCAGGTCCCCAAATTCTAAAGGATCATGTAATGTATGTCAAGTTCCTCATGGCTAAAACCGTTTCCAGAAAAAAACTGGTGACCTCAGGAGACTCTGAATTCCCCTCCTGTGACTGAGAAGGTAGGAAAATGCTCTGCCTGTAATCAAAATGGATGATGCCTTCACAGCTTCTCCTTTCTATGCTGGTAAACATTCATTGTCTTTCTCTTACTTCACTTTTCCATGGTGGGGTTTTGAGACAGCTTTTGCTTCAGCCTTGTTCATCAAGGGATTCATCTCACTTAACTTCTGTCTTTTAGGTGACTAAAGTTTACTCTGAAAGACTTGCCAGGTTCGCTCGGTTATCCATGAAGCAAACATTTCCAGGAGGGTGTTTACAGCACTTCCCCGAATAAACTTCTCAAGGTGAGATGAACTGAATCTTTTTCTATTGACCAGAGGGCAAGACTTGATGGTGGGTTCAGATCAGAGATGAACTCTTAGATGGTTAAAGTTAGGTAGGATGAATCTCACAGTCTTTCTGGATAAATAAGGAAGGAGCTTATTCTGGAAGGTCATGAAGAGCCCTGCACAAGAGACCTGTGGTATCTGGTAATTTTGAAGACACGGCTTAAGCACTTTGCAAACATCTTTTAAGGTGCATATCTAAAAGGCTTATAAAAAGGGAAAAATGGAACAGGAATTATACTTAAGAAATTATGCTACAGATGTTGAAAACTAGATATCCTGAGTCCTGGCAGAAATGGACATTCCCATACCAAAGAGAACATCGAGAAAGCTTTCTCTTCAGCATGGTATTCCTTCTGGATATATAAAAAACCTCGAGCACCACTTTGGAGAAAGTTAACACTAAACATATTTAGACATATCTTGTGATATGATTTGCATCTTAAATGGCTTGACTACAAATGTTTTTTAATGAACCTTTTAAGCAGCAACTAAATGAAAGCAAAATCTTATGACTTAGACCATAGTAAGAATACATGAGTAAGACTGTAAGAATAGTAAGTTCTAGTGGCCGCAACCTAAACCATTTTATGAAGTGTTTGTTTTTGGTTTTGGTTTTGTGCTTTGTCTGTGGGGGGTTTTTTTGTTTTATTTTCCATTAGATCCTGACTTTTAATCACTACCTTGCATCTGCAGTGTTACAATGCATTTTCTCTCCTTCGCTTTCTTGAACCGTTCTTCATCCTTCAAATTTCTGCTACTGCTGAAAGTATAATTGTTTCTATATTTACAGCTATAGTTTTCCAAATTTTGCTGTAAGTAAAAGTGTTTCTTGGTAGATTACTGAGTTCACATCAGTACTGCTTGAAACATTATAGGAATATTTATTCCAGCTTTGGTTTCCTCTGAATGCTATGTTTGGAAACCAGCATCACCATATTAGCACAGGAAAAAATAAAAATGCACCTCAGCGTCCTCATTGTTTGGTCTTTGACAGGTCTGAACCAAATTCCCCTGGAGTCAGCCTGCAGGGTTCCACACAAACAGAGTTTCACACAGACTCTTAAAATAAGGCAACAACTTTATGGAGGCTGGCAACTTTCGACCTGTCTGGTTGAAGAAATCAGAACAACTTCCTGATAATTTTATAATTCCACATATGGGATTTTTGTTGTCATGATAAAAATAAGAAATTCTTTCCTATTGCCCCTGTGATCGAAGATCAAAGCCCATCACGTGGCAAATCAGGAAAAGCAGATGAGTTCTGTTCCTGTTCATAGCTCTGACACACTCCTGTGGAATAACTGCAATGCTTTATTTGTCTCTATACACCTCAGTTTACCCACTGCAATGAGATATTTCTCTGTCTCCTGAAAGTCTAAATTCCTTCATTGGTTTGAAATATTTTTAAAGCTTTGGGCAAAATGCTTTCTTGCAGAAATGTCTTAATTTAATTCAGCTTTCTGTAGATAGCTTCTTCATGCTCTGAAAAGAATTTGGTAATAGGCTTATCTGTATTGAACTGCTGTCCTCTTCCCAATTCATTTTTTAATCTTTTCTTTAGAAGGAAAAATGAATCTGCCTAGTAGGGTATAATGATTGCTTTCCAAATTAACTGATGAATGCAGACAGACCTTCATACTGAGGATGAGGAAAATAACAGCAGGTCAGAGCATCTCTGCTATGTTTCTGTCATTATTCTGTTACTCCTGAAGAGGACCTCTATCTCAGCTGGACATGTGGATTCCACTTGTGTTGAGGCCTTGAAAACTCATAGTTCAATAGCAAAGAAATCACAGCTTAACAGCCTTCAATACAAAGTTGCTATGCCTGCCCAGAGCTCTTGGCACTTTTATGGGCAGCTAAACCATATTGGAGTTCATACAGCTGCTGGCCTATTCCCTTTAACACTCATCTAATCAGCTTGAAGCTAGTTTATTTCTGTTTCTGTACACCCTCCACCATTACCATCCTCTCAGTTGAAGTGGGGGCATTCACAGTTGCAGAAATGCTGGCTGAAAGGGATCTCTCTGGAGGTCATCCAGACCAACCTCCTACCTGAAGTAAAACTGTTACCAACATTAGACCAGATCAGCTATGGTTTTCTCTAGCTAAGCCTTTAAAAGTTCCAATATGCAAGATTTCCCAGCTGAGTACCCATTTTGGTGTCACATTGTCCTGATGAAGATAATGTCCAATCTAAATCTGCTGAACTGCAATTTGAGGCTGTTGTTCTTTGTTACCCTGCCTGCTGCGACTAAGGTAGAGTTTGAATGTTGCAAAGAAAAGTTTGGCGCCATTTCCATCAAAACAGCCCAGGTTCCTCCCTTCTCTTTTGGGACATGGGGAAGGGGCAAGAGCAATCAGTAGAGCTTGGTGCTTCTTTGGCGGCATCTTCTTGGAATAAGCCTTGGTGAAGTGCATAAACAACCTAAACCATTTAAAGCCTCTGAAAGCTGTTTAAATGTTTTAAATTATTCTCTGAATATCAAAGTTAGGAAAACTCTGGAAAAGAGGTATCCTGGGGTCCTGTATTGTCAATAACTACAAGTTAATATAACCCAAAAGAGAAAAGCAAAACATAGAGAAACAGCTGGATGTTAGTTAGGCAAATAAAGGCATAGATCTGAAATAATGTCACTTGCTCAACACTAGAACAAACTTTCATAAAAGGAAATAATTCACTCTTCTCTTTCTTGAAGACCTCAGGTTAAAGCCATCAGCTTTTCCTGGAAAATTGCTTTGACTGCACACAAGCTAGGAGACTTAAGACCAGAACTGGTAAACAAACTTTTCATTTAGATAGTCCTGGGCAGACATATCCCAAAGGTGATTTGTCTTGCCTGCTCTTAAGAACTGATAGCTATTTTTGAAAGTGACTATCTTTCTCCGCTGACTATAAATGGACCCCAGAAAAACAGATTTGTTTGGATACCTCAGTGTACATAGCTAATGCCAATATAAAACTCAACATAAGTGTTGATATTTTTTTTCTGGTTTGTTTTGCTTGAAATAATAATGACAATAAAAAAACCCTGAAACACAGAAGCATGAAGTGAATTATCAAAAGTCACAGGTCAAGCAAATGGCAACAACAGAATCCAGATCAACTTAACCGATTTTGAAAATAGCTAGAGCTACAGTGCAGATAAGCCTCCAGGTAGAATGTAGGGAGTTGGTACTACCTTGCAGCTCTACCTGCTTGTCAGTGTCCCCACTTAAAAAAGAGAAAAGACACCTACACACACGAAAATAAAACAAACAAACAAAAAAGATCTATTTTTCTGTTAGATCAGGCAGGTCTGTGGTATCAATAGAGACTCGAGTTGAGTTTACTAATTGTATGAATATTTGTAACTGCGCCACAATGTGGAAGAAGCTCCTCAGAGATAGACCAGGAAGTTTTTGATTCTGCAATCAGCTTTTATAATTACCCTTAATCGAAGGTATCTTAGGAGAGTGAGTAGACTGGATAACCTGTGTTCACATATATAATTCATTTACAGGGGAATTTTTTGTTATTGTTTTTAATCAGAAATATTATAGTTTAAGTCTAAGAATGAATACAACTATATACTAGCATAAAGATGCTGCAGAACACTATTCCCCTTTTGGGAGTAAACCATATTGGATAAATAGTTCTATTACTGCGCTCCGGCTAGGGAGGTTGCCCTGATGCAATTACACTGGTATAATTGGTACTGCTTTGGTGTAAAGGCAAGGCTTCATTGTGGATAATTTGTTGACAAAATGATTAATCATTTATCATCTGACAGTTAATCTGGGAGTCTATTAATTCACTTCTTGCCCCTCCCCAGCCTCTATCCTCAGCACTCACACATACATACCCCACTCTGTACCACTAATCCAGACTGGTGGGCCACTTTCAGAGTCACCAGAGGGAACTGAAATCTATGTCGCTTTTAAACTCACTTGCCTAATACTGCTAATACTGGAGAGAACAAATCTGTCTTTTTTTTTTTTTTTTGGCCTGATTTTTTATTTTAATGTACAGCTTTCAAGTCTGATATATTCGTCACAGAAACTGGCCTCCTGACCTCATCTTTCATGTTGATGTATGAGGCAATATCTGACCAATTAGGTTTAAGTTGCAAGCTCTATGTAAATGTAATATTTCTCGGTATGTGGATAGAAGTTAGCAGTATTTCCCTTTATGTTTAAATGGCTCTTTGACCACTTGGAGATTAAGTGGTGAATATAAAGGGGAAGACAAAAAAAAAAAAAAAACAACTTTGAAAGGTGTTAAATTTATCATATGCCATAAAAGAAAAGATATCTAATAAGCCACCAGTACTTCTTGGGTGGTTTTTCAGTTTCATTTAACACTTTTGAGATTAAAAGATACATGCAAAAATATGTACAAAGTACCTTTTAGAAACTTTGCAAGAGGTCAAGGAGAAAATAACTGGATTTCAAAAGCTGAACTTTTCAAGGATTTTCTCTGATTTCTCTAAAACAAGATAGCCTCCTCCTCCTCTTAATAGTTCTTCAATGCCTTTTTGGTAGCCAAAAATCTTTGTTCTTTTTTTTTTTTTTTTTTTTAAAGCAGCTTTGTAAAAGAAGAACTAAAAATTAATTATGGCTATGGAACTTTTGCACAGAAGAGTTTAAAAAGCACAGACGTAAAGAAGGGAAAAAGATGAGGGCCCATTTATCTTATATTGACAGGACTAGCTTCAAAAGATGACCTTGAATCGTAATCATCCTAATGAGCTGAAAATATTTCACTTTAACAAGTGAAACTATAATCAAATCAGTTTCTGAAAGCTCTACTAATGAGCATTTCCTTTGATGAAAACATGGTTCACTGTCTTAGTCTGCAGGAGGTGCACTACAGTAAGAGGCCAGCTCATGACAACTCATTAGCTGACCTGGGGAGAGACTAATTTGAATGCTTTTGATAAAAATTTCAAGGCTTTTTACTTAAATTACAATTTATGCACTTTTATAAATAGTCTAATTTTTATAAGTTGGGGGAAACTGGTTAGGAAGACTTCAAAGTCATGGAACAAAGTTTGTTTACAACATTTATTCTGTAGGATCTACATAACTTTCAGGGGAGAATATTTTTAGCTAGTACTTCTTTTTTTTTTTCATAAAAAACTAATGTTCTGAATTCAATCAATTCTTATGTTTGTTTATGCATAGAAGAAGAGGTCTGCCCTTCCCAGCTCCCTTCTTTCCCAACTGATGAAAACACTTTAAACTTTATAGCATTTAGCACTGGCAATATTTAAAGTCACTATTATTTACTGTGAGCTACTATATCAATTATCTCAAGAAAAACAGGCTTGTCTCATTAGGAATCTCAGTAACTCATTCAATTTCTTTAAACTAGCAGCAGAACTTAAATGAGAACCGATTACACAAATCTGGTTTACTACCGTACGGCCACCCTCCAGGGGTTATTCATTAGGATTAGTCATCATTTTAACTCCTACTCTGCTCAACACAAAGAAACAGTTTTCTGTTTTTCTTCCCTGCACAGCAGACTTACTGTCAAAGCTGTGCTTCACGCTGAAGTGTTCTTCATCTGTTTTAAGTCTCACTCCCAGTCAGATCTTGATTTTCAGAGGATTTTCTTTTCCTTCTCTAGCACTGCCTTTGCTCTAGACTTTTAAGGCTCTTTGGCTTCTGTGTGCGTTATGTGTCAATGTGCTCATCTTCGCCTCTGTGTGCTGCAAAAAGTACACAGAGATGTACTGCCACTATTTAATACATTACCCTGACTCTAACTGAAGAAGTGAACACGATGCTTCCAGTTTATGTTCCACTCAGTAAGTGACTTTTCTGTAGTACACACAGAAGCAGAGGTTTATACGTTGAGCATGGAGGTCCAGCGTAAATCCATGCTGGTTGCCCGGGATAAACGTTGCAGAGTTCAAAGTATCTAAGGTCAGCTCATTAGAAGCAGGTGTGGAACCAGCTGCAAAGGGCAATGAAAATGCACTTTATTAGCGTGTTGCAGCTGGAACTTATGGTCTTGATTCGAAGCTTACTGAGGAGATCTCCCTGATGCCACCAAGGTACACTGCTTTTCAGACAGGCCTTTTCAATGGTTATGGTAATTAGGTGGCTCACAGTTTTGGCGTTCGTAAGTGATATCAACAAAGCCAGTCTCTAAAAACTATATGAATATGTGACAGACATGGTGACGTAAAAAGCTGGGAAGGAAGATGGAGTCAGTTGAGCTAAATTATTCTTTTTATTTGCAATCCTGTTGTGAACTCAGAACACACACTGGTCTTTGCTTCGAAGACCGTTGAAATTAATGGTGTGATGCTCCTGGTCTCCAACTGAAATAAACAAAAAATCCCAACAACAGCAGGCCTTGATTTTGAATAATTCCCATTTTGGAGATGCTCTGCTAGTAATTTACTGAATTTGGACAAGGCAAAGCAAAGATATTCTCAAAGCCTGAAGTGGAGCAGAGCATCATAGAGAAGCAAACACACTGCCACATCTCTACACAAGTTAACAACCAGAAAACGACATGGGCAAAACCTACAAACATAAAAACCAAATAATAATCCATTTGACTTCAAAATTCCTGTACTTTTGGAGCTGCTTTCACAAAAAATTATATACTCACCAGAGATCCACAGGTTTGTTCTGTCGTTAATCAAAGGTGGGAGTACAGCTTTAGATGGGTTTTACTTAAGTTTTTTGTGCAAATCAACAGGATTGAATTAGTGAGAGCCAGGAGAGTTTATCACTTAAAAATTAAGCCAGCAATTGGAAGCTTTAATCATTTTTTTTAATCTCCCGGGCTCTGCTAATCTTTGTGACAATGTTTCCATCAAGGGGAAAAGAAAAAAAAGCAAGAACTTTTCCTGCTCCCCTGTAGAACTAACTACTTTTTTAAGCCCTTGCAAATGTAAAATAGAAGCACTGTTGGTTTGACAGAAGTGGGAAACAAGGGAAGGGAAAAAATTGCCTAGAAGTCTCCAGCAGTTTAGGTGGTGAAGGTGATGAGATAGAGGTTCAGACTTCAGCAAGTTGGTGGATGGCATTAGTTCCTCTCTGGAGAAGGAGGAAAGTGGACTTGCTAAAGACTCTGACTGATGATCCCTGTCAAATTTAGTTGCTGTGACTGAGGAATTTGCCAGCTTAGCTGTCAGCCATAGTCATGGGCTGCAGCTTGCTGTTCTTTTACCAGAGGCAGCGGAATGGGTTTATGCTCCCAGAATATTAATTTAAAATCCTTTAGTTTCAGTTTAGGTCTTGCTAAATCTGACAGGGATTGTTAAATTGAGCCTTAAATTTGGATGTGACAGTTTTTATTACTCCATCATCTGTGAGTCCTCTTGGAGCCTTTGTGCCTCTTGCACAGTCATAGAATCATAGAATCATAGAATCATAGAATGGTTTGGGTCAGAAGGGACCTTAGAGATCATCTAGTTCCAACCCCCCTGCCATGGGCAGGGACACCTCCCGGTAGAGCAGGTTGCTCAAAGCCCCATCCAGCCTGGCCTTGAACACCTCCAGGGATGGGGCATCCATGACTTCCCTGGG
>JAOXNO010000024.1:115728000-115761899 GCA_028565335.1 Limnodromus scolopaceus
TACACGAGTCCACCTCTCAAGCCTGTCCAGGTCCCTCTGAATGGCATCCTTTCCCTCCAGCGTGTCAATTGCTCCACTGAGTTTGGTGTCATCGGCAAACTTGCTGAGGGTGCACCCTATCCCACTGTCCACATCTCCAACAAAGATGTTGAACAGCACTGGTCCCAGCACGGACTCCTAAGGATCACCACTCGTCACTGGCTGCCAATTGGACATTGAGCCATTGACCACAATCCTTTGAGTGTGGCCATCCAGCCAGCTCCTTATCTACCCAGTGGTCCATCCATTAAATCCATGACTTTCCAAGTTTGAGACCAGGATGTCGTGCGGGACAGTGTCAAACACTTTGCACAAGTCCAGGTAGATGACATCTGTAGATGACAATCGTAGTTTATGGTGTGATAATTAAGCTAAGTTCCAAGAAAAGGCATATTTTGAGGTAGGATATTCCTAGTCCTAAACAGGAATCAAGATCTCCTTTTACCTTCCTTTTCCCTTTCATGAAATAGTAATAATGGTACACATCCTTGTGTCCCGGGGATTGCACATTCAACTTTAGCAAAGTCCTTGCACCCCTCCACTGACTGTGCCACCAAAGTGACATTGATTTATACCTGGTGGGAGAATCCAAAGGTTCTGAAGTTAAACAGGAAACTGTTAGCTCCTTTACATATTATTTCTTATTTCAGGGGTTAATTCTGGGAGTATCACAAAGTGTTTTTCCCTCAGAGTTATGAGAGCGTGAAACAAAACAAATAAAAAACCCCCACGACATAAAGAATAAAAAGAAACGTGATTGAAACATATTTCTAATATTTTCTTTTTTCCCTTTACAGAAGTCTTAGTGGGAGAAAAATCAAAGGATAGTAAATAGTGCAAGAAAATATAGTTAATTAGGAAAGCTTTGTGGCTGGCCCAGCATCCAGCTGTTCCAATTAAAAGAAACTGTTCATAAAACTAAGCAAGCAAACTCACCACAAAAAAGTAGAGTGGTAGAAATATTAAAAACTCCAATTTGTGGATGTTTTCATAAGGATAAAAGAAAAATCATATGATTAATTTAAAAAATTATTCATTGTACCTTTCTCCTTATTCTTTTTTACCATTTTGGCTGTGGCAGATCCTAGAATGCACCATCATGGGGTATCAAGAAAAAAACCCTGAAGGTACAAGAAGCTACAGAAACACTGGACAAAAAGTCAGTTTGTGAGTGCTCAGATGGACGCTGAGTGAGCATTTGTGTAATCTTCCATGAATCCTGATGTTCTCAAAAATGTGAGTACAACAGAATATTCTTCCGAACATTTGTAAGAGACATCATTATTCACCATCTACTTTTAAAAAAACCAATCTTCGATGGAAGAATCAGAAAGAATTATGCATGACTCGCACAGCTAATCATACAACTTGAATAACAAACATCAAATAGATGCAGCAAACAGCTCATGAGCAACCAAATGTCTGAAAATTATTCATCAAAATAATTCTACTATCACTTAATCACCATGCTGGGGAAAAAAAAAACCCAAACAGCAAACAAAAATGGAGTAATTCTGTAAACATTTTTTTAAAAATAAAATTTACGCTACTGAGATATACCAGACAAGGACATTTGACTTCAGGGAGAGAGGGTGGGTTCTGACACTGCTTCATTCCTAGGACTAATATAGTCTTTTTAAAGCCAAGGCATCATTTTGACAATAAAGTTCAGTCCAAGGTTTTGATTTTACGATTGTTAGACAACCTCTATTTTAGACACACAGCCAGCCAGAAAGCTGCTCCCACCCTCACCTGCTGCATTTTCATAAGGACATTTAGATGCAAAATCAAAGATGGTGATATACCTTTCTGCTTTCTATGGTCCCAATCCTGACACTCTCTCCCCTTCTCTTCTGGCCTGGTCCTCTGTGTCCTCTTCCTTCCATCAGTCTCATTCCTCACTGAAAGAATTTAGTTCTTCAGCCAGAAAAAAATGTAGCCCAAAAAGAAGCGTGGATAGCTCTTGATCTTTGAAGTGTGGGACCACAAACTTTAGTGCCAATATATCTGAGAAGAAGGCAAGCTGTAGTATTGAGGTGGAAATAAGTGACCATTGGGAGGTAGAAAGGGGAATTCATTATAGCTTCATGGCTGCCAGTGTTCTCCTATCCTAAAGCTACACTATAACAGGGGTATCATAGAATCATAGAATCGTCTAGGTTGGAAAGGACCTTTAAGGTCATCAAGTCCAACCATCAACCACGGTACAGAAGGGTATAAATAATGGTGAGCATTTCTTCCATAACGGGATATTAAAAAAAAAAAGAAAAAGAAAAGGAAAAGAAAAAAAAAGAAAAATTTTCAAAAATGAGAAATATGTGAATTAATTCTGTCTTCACTGTCTTCATGGTGCTCAACAGCTAGGATTATGTTGCTAAGACATTCTGAAATAAAAATCACAAAAAATAGTGCATAAAATGTGAATTATGCAGGAGAAGATTTTCTGAGTAACTGGAACTTTTCATTTGATAATATAAATATTAAAGCAACATATATACATGTATACATGTATTAAATGTATACATCAAAATGTATCTGCTTATCTTTTAGGATACAAAAGGAGAAAACATTAGAAAGTGTGTATATATATATTTATATGTATATGTTCAGGATGAAATAACCTAAAGTGATAAATTTAAAGCATGATTTCAACCTAATCAAAAAGAGAAAGTAGAAATACTGTTTTCTACTGAAAGATATTGAAAAAATGAATTTGATGTAGTCTCATACTGTTCTCATTTGTCAACATCATTTGTTATGGAGGGAAAAGTGATTCAGCTGAAAATGTTGCTACACTTTTTATATATATATCTGTTCTGGCCTTACTCAAACTTCTGATTTCTCACACAATTTCTGATGAATGTTTTCTTTACATCTTATTTGCATCACAGCACTAACATGTCTCTTTTGCTCCATGGCTGACGTGTTAGATGGCAGCAAGTCAGCTTGACTGGTGATCTGAGAAGCAGCGTCTGGCTTATAGGGTCAGGGATTGCAGGCAGAGGCCACCACCATGTGTTGCAAGCTGAGAGGAGTTGGAACCTGGTGGGACCTTCTCCTCCAGGTATCTCCTTTCATGCACACCTCCCTATTCACAACTTAGCTCTGTGGCTTCTCCCCAGTCAGATGATCTCCTGCTTTCCTCTCCCCGCACTTTACCTGGTTCAGGTGCCTCAACCCCTGAGAGAGAAGGAATTTCAGAGGTTTGCCTGAGGGTGGAAGGCAGGAAGCCACGTCAGACAGAGCATGCTGTCTGACCCAGCTCTAATGTTGTGGATTGCTGCCTGCAGGATGCCTGTAGCATGTCTACAGGTGTCCACATGGTTCTGCTAGCTCTCTGAGCTTGAAATACAGTTTACACCTAGTTAGTGGGAGCAGCACAAGACGGGGACTCAGATCCAGAGAGCTACTCTAGGGACAGAACACATCACTTTGAAACTCTCTCTGAAGAGGCTTTGCTTGACTCTCTGCTTGTCCCTCTGTCCTCCTGACATTGGCAGTTAACATTTGTTTCCTAAGATATATTTCATACTTAAAAAGAAGATAAAGGAAAAGGAAAGGTTTTGGTTTGAACAATTGTCTTGAATAATTTTCCCTGATAATTCAGTTCTCCTCAAAGAAAGAACTTGTTTCTTAAGAAAAAATTCAACCTACGTTTGAAATTGTCACCTAAACTTATTCCAGAAAACAGTGTATTGGCTTTTTCCCAAGAGCTATGGATTTCTGTTCCTTTCAAGGGGCCATATATAGTTAAATTGCAAGCTGAGTGGACTCAACCCGGTACATGTTGGTATTCCAGATGTTCCTACCTAACATCACCTAGAAGATGAAAGAACTGAAAAAACAGATGATGCTTGTATGGTGCTTATATGTATCTTAAAATCCATTTTAGCCTGTGTACTTATTACTTCCTAGTATTTAAGGACTTATTGATGGCCCATAGCCAGGTAGCACTAAAATGGCAGAAGTGACTAGAATTTAGCTCATTGAAACAAGTCTTCAAGGTCTTGCAAGTAACACTGTTAGGAAAACAGTACAAAGAATAATATTCTGTTCCTCTGCCCAAATACTGTTCCTCTGCCCCCCAAAATAGACCATGGATCCCTTTTCTGATTCCCCTTTTCTTATGGAAAAAAGTAGCTTGTGACAGCTAGATACCTCAGTCACATTCCCTTCAACAGAGATGAATGTCAGTTTGTTGCTGAAATAAATTGTCATAGTCTTTTCCTCATGATCTAAATGCAGTCCCACTACATGACAAGAGTAAAAAAGATTCTTTCCATGGATCTTTTGATTGCAACACCTGATATGTTTGAGACATTTCTGTTTCTTTAAATCGTATTCTGTTGATTTCTATAACACTTGTATATCATTCACTGTAGTGCAAATGTTGAAACGGTTAAGTCAGAAAGATATGCAATTATTTTTTCCTTTAAAGTACTGATTAAATATAGATTCACTCCTGTGATACACTTCTATATTTTTGAATTAATTTTTTTCTGCCATCAAGTTACTCACATTTTCAAATCTCTCTTCCTACTTATATATGTGAAATGGCTGTGATCCTAGAGGAGGAAAACTAAATCTTCATAAACCACATAGGCTTTCGCATTCGGACCTAGGCTTGTGTTCACTTTGCGTATAATAAATGCAATTTTAACGCTTGTCACCTATAGGTTGTTGCATCAATGATCCTAACTGGAGGTTAATTGTCGTACTTGCAGTTAGTAGAAAGGACTGGTGAACGCTCCTCGCCCTCTTCGGTGCAATATAAGTTGCCCTCCATTCAAATCATGACAAAAATGCTTTTTAGTTCATTTTCCTGGCTTTGCTATGACACAGATTAGGATATATTCACATTTATATTTCTGCTGCCTTCTGGCAGCAGGACTGTGGGGATATTAATCTCCATCTGATGGCAACAAACAACTGAAGACACAAATGTCTTCGACAGGTATAGGTTAGATTGCTATACCAGCAAGTAGAGTTGCACAATTTTATTGTCTTATTAAATAAAATGGAATAACAAAATGATACCCAGTTTCAATGGGATGAATATCTTTTTGATCTCAATTTTTCTGACCAGGGGGTGAGCCAGAAGACAAAGAGGATTCCCCTGTCTCCCTCAAAGGTTCCTTAGTCTTCATTTTTCCACCTTTTTTGCTGAGTTCAACCTCTCTTTTTATTGAATTTTTGCTTTTATATTACAGTATCATTACACCAAATTGACTACTTTTAATTTTCATTGTCATGGGAGAATACAAATTAAGTTGTTTTTTGGCTGCTGTTCGTGATGTTTTGTCTCTCCTTTTTCACAGTAACAGTCTTCCCTATATTGTACTTCTTTTCATAACTATTGCTCATGGCATCACCAAAACAACAGTCAACAGTCCAAACGCCTTTACACCATTGCATTGACTTGACAAGGACCCTAAAAAAAAAAGAGGGAAAGTAAGGTATGTTACGTGTTCAAGTCACGTTAGATCTAAATACATATGAAATTAAGTTTTTCCATGTATATTCAAGCCCGAATAAATATGTGTTCCCTTGCAAGAACTTCAGGAAATCCCATCTCTCTTAGCCTTCAGCATGTAAGTGATATTTTGACTGCACTGCATATAAAACAAAGACCTTTGCCCTCCCACCCCTCACCTGGACACCCTTGGCCTGGTTAGTTGCAGATTTAGACCACAAATATGCCATTTGTTTCAGTCAAATTGTTTATGTTATGAAACAATATTATGCCCTAATAAGAAATGTAGGGAGTAAGCCCAACTTTTAAAGTCAATGCGAATTTCACTGATGTCCTAAGAGATATCAGGCCAAATTTTAAATTTACTGTTACATCAGCATCAGATACATCGGTTATGACTTTGAAAGTAACTAAATACTGCTAGGTCTTGGGAACAAGCACTGAAATGTGATCGTTGGTACACGATCTGTTAACACTGACCCTGGCACGCTCTTGGCCTGGACCAAAAGGCACTGACCTGGAGAATTCCCCAGAATGCTGGGGTTTATAAAGGATCCATTCCATTATAGGAACTGTTCTCAGGAAGCTGTTTACAGCCAAACACTTTGTTTTATTTCAGGGACATGGCCAGACTCTATCAGCCACTCTTCAGGACAGAGAATGTTACTTTTACTAGAATAGATGTAAATTTAGTAATATAAGTGTAGCTATATTGATCAAAACTAACAGTGACAATTATTGAAAGTACATGGAATGCCCATACAATGGAAAGAAACTTTTTAACATACAAGTTAGGGTGCACAACTGAGATGATTTTGGATGTTAATCTCACTTTTCTTCTTTTTTTCTCTCCTTTCTTTCATTCCCTTTTTCATAAATAATTAGTTAACCTATGGCAAGGGGAATAACCTAAAGTTCATTTTCGATGCTTAAATAAAACATTAGCTGGTTTGGCATTTTCAGATTTCAAAAGCTTCTTTCAAGAGGTAAAAGAGAGTTCTTAGATATTAAAGACTAAAGTCAGTGATAATTGCCACTGGGTTAATTGGGAATGAGAGAGAGCAAGCTTGGAACCCACTCAAATTAGTTATAGATTAATGAAGCCAAGGAAAATAATAAGTTAGCATTGTAATTGATAAAGCTATATCAAAGGCTGTGTGTTTTCCTTGTTTTTTTCACCAGTTATGTGTACCCAGAATTCTCTGTTCCTGCTTTCTCAGTTCACCACCGAGCAATTAATAGTTGAAATCTTTATGCTCTGCAAATCCAGAATAACTTCACCTCTCTCTTCCACAAGGGCAGGATTCCATCCAGCAGGCAGTTATTGCTGCTGCACGGGGAGAAAGAGCATATAACATCCTTAATTCTCTCAGAGAAATCGGTGTTTCTCTGCTAGACTAGAAGCAGTGCAGTGCATCTCATTTAGCTCTCAGGAACTATAATATGGTTCTCTCAGATAACAGCTAATTTCTAAGGTTTCTCAGGAGGAAAGGGCAAAGAAATAGGGATTACCTCTTGCCCAGGATAAGGATTTAAGTAGGAGAATAGCTATACCTATTAATGGTATAGCGTACATTGATATACTTTAGTTATTTAGATATTTGATACCTAAAAATTAAGTTTCTTGTCAGAGAAGAGGGATGAGTATTAACAGAAAAGAATTTGTCTCACCTTGATGTAGGTACTTGAACTACCTTTAATTGGTCTAGGAGTGATACTAAATGTTTGTTAGGTGCTAGGTTAGATGTTTAACTTCTAAATGGGAAAGAATCCACACTATCCCACATACAAAGTAGGACTTAAGTATTGGAAAGTTAGTAGTGATTGGATGTTGGTAAATGGTGAGTAACTCAGCTGGACAGGATTGTTTCTACATAGGATTCCTTGAAGAGTCCAGCAAACTACTAGAGCTGAAGATCCTGGATGACTGCAAGACACAGATTGCAAACTCTTATATGGTATCTGGGAAAGACCTACATTTCCATAAGAGTTCTGCAAAGGCTCTGGCTCCAAGGAAGAAATTTAGGATTCGCTGTTTTAAGTAGAAAGAAAGCTGCCAGGCTGAAGGTCTGCAAGGGTATCATAGGTGAGGTCCACCTCTCTTAAGCGCATCTACAGTGTAGACAACTACATCTGAGCATATTACCTTAAAATCCCTTATTTCTTGAATTACATACTTGCACTGTCTGAAAAACTCATCAAAATTGTCTGTACTTCTCCAGTGTTTTGTTTTTTGTAGTAAGATCAGGTTCTAGCACCTGGGTTGGCTCTGAGTAATATATTTTTTTTTCATCTGTAAGTAGGTTATTTGCAGAGCAGTCACTAATCACCAACATAAGTCTGGATGGCAGAATCTGACCCTGAAACACCACAATGCAGTTGAACAGTTGACGGCATTTAAAGACTATTGAAATCCTATTAATGGGGCTTCTGTTTAATTTGCACTTTCAAAGAAGACTGTAGTCTTGGAAAAATTATTATCCATCAAAGACAACCTTATTGAGACATCACAATGAATATTAGTCTGGGGTAATATGTAAATCTGGATGTCATTTGCATGACAATACAGTCTAACCCACCCCATGCTTCCAACTGACAGCCCAGTAGCAACACGTAAACTGTAAACAATAAAAGGGGACAGAATGCCTCAGCAGGGGTGCTGCAACATGCAACGTCAAGAGGAACAAAACGTTGCCTGCAGACACAAAGCCCTATCCGTTAGTTTAATAGGAGTGAAACCAATTCAGGATCTTTGTGGTCAAAGATCTGACACAATTTCCAAGCTAGTCCTCAGCATTGCTGTCATGATCTACTGTAACTTATGTTTTGGTAAGACCCAAAGAAGTTTAATCAAGCAAAATTGCTGAAATAGAAATCTTTACTGAATCACTAAGAGCTCCTTTTTAAAGACTAGCCTTCTTTTTATTGGGAACTAACATTGCATGCTTCAAAAAGTACTCTCTTTAAAACAGTTTTGATAGAGGGATTAGGAACAGGACAGTAGAAACACATAAGCCTTTAATCAATAGGTCACCCGTTAAAATTTGGCTTACAATGGCAGTGTTTGCAAGCGACAGACATCTGTGAGCAGCTTGTGTAAACTGCCAAGGCTTCATTGGCGTCAGAGAAACTAAGATAATTTACCCCAGTTTAATATCAGATCCCTGAAATCTGTCTTTTAGTCACTGGAGGGGGGAATTCTCTGTATGCTTCGTAATTTTTAAGTGGTTCCAAAAACTGACTGTATTTTGGCTCTACTGAATACTGATCTCACTTGCCCTTCAAATCTAAAGAATGAAAGAGCTGATATACTCTCTTGTCCATTCTCTCATCTTCCAAATCCTTTCTCTAGCCTCACTTCTTCAAAGAGGCTTTAAACTCCTACAATACAATGTAAATGAGGAGAGGAACTCTACTGAAGTTTTTGGTACCACAGAATATAGGCAGTATGGCTGGAGAAATAGCTTCACTTCTCTAAAGGTAACCACCACAAAAAGCAAAGCACTCTGAACTAGCATTGAGGTTAAATTTCATTTTAATCATGCAATCAATCTGATGGGTTTCCTGTATCACTACAGGTAGTGTGAGTAGAAGATTCGACAGCTAAAGGCACCTGGAGAATGGTTATGTCCAGCATGGACACCTGCCTTGTTGGTTCTTAGCATGCAACACACTCCATAACTGTGTCCTATATGCTGAAGTTCCCTGTATATTGACATAGGGAGATTGTGCACCTCAGGCATGAAAATCTAAACATAAGGATTATCTCTTGGTGAGGAGCTGGTTGACTGTGGTATTTCTCACATCCTGCTGGTCTCCAGAGCTTGACAACTGGGCAGAGCTGGAATCAAGCATGTTCTTTTTCAGCTCACTGTCTTCTCCAGAGAATTGCTTTTTTTCAGTGTTTGGAAAGACAGCGATCTCTTTGTTTTTAACATGTGTAGAGATGCTTCCACCCATCTTTTAAATTGTAACCTCCTTCAAAAGCAGGAAACGGGTTTTCTTCCCTTCTTGACTTAAGGTCAGTCAAGACTTGAGGTTACTAGTCTCCAATGAGAGCTCACTAAAAGATTTTGTTGTTTCTGTCTTTCCGTCAAACATCATTGCAAAAGTCACCATCTGAAATTTAAAAAAAACAAGCTCAGGCAGCAGCAGCTTGAGCCCACCAGATGCTATGGCTTCTCTTCTGACTGAAGAGCAAATGAATTTTCATCCTTGAGAAGGAAGGTGGCCCTCTTTCCCACGTGTGTCTGTGCTCTAACCATTGGGTTATAATATGAAAGACGGACATTGTCACTCTTCTCAATAGAAAGTGTCTGTATCTCCTCTTAATGAAGTGTGTGTCTGAGCTGGTAAACTGGTAATCTGAAAACATCTGCCAGTTCAACCGCCTCAGGGGATGTTACTGTGAGGGTGGTATCAAAGCAATCAGAGAGGAACATCTCTGAGCATGCACAAAAGTGGAATTCAGAGAGCTTCAGAAATGTTTAAATGATCTGAGAAATACCCTAATTGCATAGCCCCTTCCCAGATTTCAGCTATTCTCCTGAATAGACAAATATAGGGCTTGAGTCTGAAATCTTGTTTTACGCTCCCATAGTTTAAGTGTGAAGAACATTACCAAGTTATAGAAGGATTTCTCCAGCTTAATGCTGAGAAAAATGCAGATGACCTTCACAGCCACACTTAACCTCTGCAGAATTTCAGTCTGATACATAGTTTCATCATTTTCTGGACAAAATTTGATTTTTATTTTATTTTGTGAGAAATTTAGAGATTCCGAAATTTGCTGGGTTTTAAAACAAAATATATTTTTTAATATTTTGTTTAGAGAATGTCTAAGGTCTTCATGCCAATTCTGTTGTTTTGGCATTTATATTGCATTTTTTTCTACGTATGCTTGCATGATACTATCTTTAATATATGACAAAGTGGAGATGAACATTTGATACTTTCCCCTGAAAATTTTGACAAAATTGTCGTGTTCTCAAAGAAAGTTTCATTTTGACCAGTCAGCATTCTCCCATGTTCTTTTGGAACACTTTTTTACCAGTTCTAACTAAATTCACATGAGAAAGGTAAAGGCAGCAATATGGCAAACAACGCCTATGATATTTCAGAGAACAACTGCTTGACATTTATATTAGATTTCTGGCCGACTATTACAATATCTTTGATGAGTGAGATCTTGATTTAACTCCACATGGAGGTATGAATACACTTCCCAGAGCCTGTGAAGATGCAGTGCCAAGGAGAAAGAGCAGATGGTGTTTGCCTTGTCCCTTCCCCCTGTGTATTACCCAAAGGGATGACAGCTTTACGCTGCACCTTGGCTCCACAGAAACCTGATGAGGGAAGATCCCATGTGGTGGAACTGAATGAAGCCATCTCCTGCTGCTCCTTTCATAAAAGTGTAGAAAACAAGGCTGGGAGAGATCTCAAGAGGCAGTGTAATCCATTTCCTGTCCCCAGACGGCGTCAGCAGCTTCTTGGTTGACGCAACATAGTTTTGGGGGCTATGTCAGCTGAGTGTGGTTTCATGTGCAGTGAGCTGGGGATTAAGGATTGAGAATCTTTATAAGGAGGTGAGATGTTTATAGCTTACTTTCCCAAATTAGAGACTAAGCATTCTGGTAGGCAATATTAGACTTTGGAAGCTGCTGTCTCTTACAAAAGGCAAGAAATCTCCAAGCAACCGAGAAGTGGTACAATGACTGTAGGAGAGGAGCTCCTCGTGGCTGTTGAAAAGGTAGGAGCCATGGCTTCATGAAGGTGCTTCAGCTCCTGGTTCCTAGAAGTGCGTCTGGATGCGTGACGTTCAGTTTCTACTTGTGCGCCCTCTGCTGTGCAGAAAAGCACTTATTTGCAAAGGATAGGGAGGTGCCAAATACACTGAAACCCCCAAATCAACACTGTAGCTGTAGCTAAGGCTGCTTCTCTGTGCTTTGTCAGCTACCGACAGTCTCCCGAAGACAGAAATGTCTTATAGAGACCAATGACTGTAGCAGTAGCCTCTCTTATGAAGTCACCTGCTTGGGGGAAAGAATTTAAAGCCTTGCTGAAGAGGCATCTTGTCAGAGAGAGGTATTTAAGATGTCCCTGCCCATGGCAATAGGGTTGGAACTAGCTGATCTTTAAGGTCCCTTTCAACTCTAACAGTTCCATGATTCTATGATTCTATTAATCTCTTATTTGTACCCTGGACCTTTGTTTATGCCACCAGATGACAGTGCAAAGTTGAGATGAAATCAGACCACTGCAAGTAGATCCTTTCTTTACCAGTGAACGTACAAACTGTTGGTAAACAATGATGCCATGCTTATTCTCCTCTCTTAGTGCATCTGGAATTGTCAGGAGAAAACAGGTTAAAGGACTGTTTTCTTCATGCTTTCTCTACAGTACTGAGCAGATGAATGCTGCTATGCATTATAAAATAAATGATAAAAATTATAATCCACAAAAAAGGCAGACACAATGAAATTTACTTTCTCTCAGTTTAAAAAAAAAAAAAAAGGTGTGTATGCAATATTTAAGGGTCATCCAAAGATATTTCCATCTTTTTCTTTTCTCTGCCACCAACTGAATGATTGACTTAGGTTTCAAGGAAGCGAGGCTTTAGATTGTGAACGTCAACCACTACCTAAGGCAGAGCCTATGTCTCTATACTGCTGGGCAGGTAGGTGGATCCATGGTCCTGGCTGAGGCTAATACAGCCACCTTTGCTGGCTTATGCAGTGATGAGTGACTGATGGTGTTTGCAGTAGCTATTTCTCTGCATTTCTTAAAAAAAAATATACTTACTATCATGTCTAATATATATGCACATGTATAAGTGTATCAATTTTCTGGAAGTGGGAATAAGCTTAAAATTGTTATAATAATCAGTATGGGCTATATTGTGCCTTAAGGCACAGCCCTAAGCAAGGGCTGGTACATAAACTAAAAAGAACAGGTTGAATTTTATTTCCTTCCCTTCATTTCCTCCTCTTCTCCTCCTTCCCCTAAGGAAAAACAGAGAGGAAAAAAAAGGTTAGTTGCAAAATTCTCCACCAGCCCTTTCTGAGTGTCATCATGTCTCTGGACAGAAGTGATGAGACATTTTGGCAACACTGGACTCTCTCCCTGAGCGCTCATCCTTTCTAGTCCCGAAGGGCTCCCAGCCTTCTCGGCTTTTTCTCGCTCCCTCAGGTCACTTCCTTCTGCTGCTACTTCAGATCACTGTAGACATCTGGGTTCTCTTTCCGGGCAAGGGCAACCTGACAAGTCCTTGGCACATTTGCCTATATATGTCACATCTTCATTATCTCAACCCTGTTGCAGCTCTCTTTGGGCCTCTCCACCTCCCTCCCCGCCCCACCCCCCTGCTTCTTTGGATAGGTATTTATATCTCTTTTTATACTACCATGAAATTGGGGGACAGGTTGCAGGGTGAACTCTACTGGCTCAGTTCACCCAGTCTGAGCTTGGTACATCTGTGAGCTGAGGTAGTGGATTAAAGCCCCCATCCATTGCCCACCGGTTTCTGCAAATGAAGAGCTTACAATTATTTTTGGCTGCCCAAGTGCCACACAGGGAAGTCACTTCACTTCTATTGTTTTGCTGGGGCATTTGGTATTTGTAGGCACTTAACTGAGGGATCTAAATCACAAGCCTTCTGACTCTGAGCTCCTCAAATAATCTTGGAGAAAGAGAGACAGGCACAATGGAAGGAAATGTGTATCTTGTGGGTGATGACTTACCCTCTGGGGTTGCCTGTATCTCCCTGTAGGGAGATGCTGTGAGAAAAGGCTCTTTTTGCCTCCAGTTACATGTTGTGGATGTGGGTACTCGTTTCAGACAGCAAACTGACAGGCATGTTACATTGATTTGTTTACTGTTTTTTATGATAAAAATGATCATGTACCATGAATCATTCAAAGTTACATGAATCGCTTTGCTGTTCTCACTGTCTGACCTTTCTCATTTGATCATTGTTGATTCTTCCATTTACAAGAAGGAATCAAGAAGTCATGCTAAGGTCAAATACAGTTTATTTTAGAATTTAAGATCCCATAGTAGAGGAAGAAAAAAGTTCAACTATTCATCCATCTTTGAGTGCACTCAGTGGGTCACACTATTCCTACATCAAACCAAGATATTTTTTTAATAGGAAAAAAAAAAGGGAAAAAAAAACCTTAAGCCTGGAGACTTAGTTATTGCTAGTTCTCTAGTCACATCAGTCAGCAACATGGGATTTAAGGTGTCAGAATGACAAAGAACAGTTCAATTTGTTCTAACATTGCACCTATACTCATGTACATATTAGACAGCTATAAAATCTCAAAGAGGCACCATTTGAAACGATCTGTGTTAAAAGGGGGCAATTAGTGGGCAAGATGAAATGAAGGTACAGTTGTAATTATTTCATATCTTGAAACAAAAAGAAATGGCTGAGATGTAATTTCACTGTTAAGGAAAAGCAAGGCTTCTAGAAAAAAAAAAAAAGGAAACTTTTCAGAACTAATTGCTTGGCTCTAATTAGAGAATGTAACCTTTGGAGGAATAGTGGCTGTTGAAACTCCAATTTTATTTGCATATATTAATATGTACATGACAATTACACCCCCAGAGAAAGTACAGCCTGTGCCCCAAAAGCCTAGTTTTAAATTTAGAAGCAAGAAAGAAATTCTAAACAACTTAAGAACATTTCAGTGCTTCTGTAGACTTAGGATCCATTTTATGAAAAGTGTGGAGTGCTGAAATGACAAATCTAGTTGTCATTTGAGATGATGTGAAGATGCACACCTTTATGTTCAAATGTTTGTATACAATCTATTGTATTAGTGTTAAAAGTGTTAAAAATTATATACATATATCTAAATATGCAGATATACATTAAAGTTCTTAATATTTAGTCTGCATTTGCAAAAGATGTTGGTAATAAGATTTTCCCATCATACCCAGCTGTAATACAGGGATGTAGAAAACCCACCATTGCTGCTGCCAGAGTTGATAAACGTGGGTAAACATGAAAGAATTTAGGGAACTTGGTGTTGAGGCTGAGGCACCCCAAACATTAAAATGTCACTACAGCTTTGTTGAAATGTCTGCTAAAAGTCTAGAATCTGACCTGGTAACTTTAAACTATTACCAGTGAAACCTTGCTTACACAGGGAGTGAGCATAAGAGATTAAATTGCTTATAGAGGGAACATCGAGTGGGTTGCAAGTAATCAGACAGGATCCAAACACCGCACTGAAGACAAAGTCTTTCTGCTGTCTCTTATCCAGACTTTCCCTATAAAAGGTTACAGAAAAGATAGGAAACAGTGTAAATGACCAGTCAAGAAGGTAAAAAAAAAACAGGGTCATCACTGTCTTGCTTAATACAGAGTCTAAGATAGGCTGAAATAGACTAAGAAAATATCTATGAAACCTCTACTGGGCAGTAATTGGTAACTCCATTTGGATGGAGCTCTAGAAAATTTCTTGCATGGGAAAATTTTGAGCTGAATAATGAATGAAGAGTACTTTTCCCAACATATCTGCTAATTGTCTGGTAATTTCATATTCTTATGTCCTTACCACATTTCGAACTCTTTGAGATATCTTTGTCTTTTTTTTTGGTAAAGTATTCTGGCTGCTGTGGCACAGAGATGGAGCACAGTTATTACTTCTAATAATCAGAGGTGGTGTCGCAGTTCACTGAACACCTGGTCATACATACACAACAGGTTAGGAATATTCTCATATGTCAGTGTGTCAACATTTAACAAACCAAAATATATAAGACAACATTTCAGAAAAATTCAGATGAAGACTTTTGAAGAAGGAAACCTCAGAAAAGAATAACAATGGCAACAAACACTTCACATTCACAAATATTAACAACTCTGAAATTTCAACTGGTTTATGTAATTAATAATCTTTATTATTTTGAAATCTCACTGTTAAATCAAATCATGTTATTGCATTGAAATAGCTACAAAACAAAAGCAAAAAAAATCCTTCACTATTTTTTCTGAAGTTTTTATAGTCTCAGGTATTGTATGAAAAATTATATACTTAATAATCATTTTTTGAAAAACAAAAGTATACCTAAAAATCTGGAGGAATTTTCATTCAAAATTAAAAAAAAAAAAAGCTCCCAAAAAACAAATATAGTTGATATAACTTGTGGTAAATGTGTAAATTAACCTTCCAGAAAAAAACCTCAGTTATGCCAACATTGTAAATTTTCAGCAGAAACAGGCTAGATAAACTTCCTGAAGTATTTAATGCCATTTTATATTTAAAAAAAATCTGTCACCTTTAGTTTACACAGCTGTTAGATTTTTTTATCTTCAGAGTCAAAGATTCCAAACTCAAGATCTGTGATGTCTGAGAAACTATACCCTTGATCCTGAGAAAACTCTACTTTTGAAAATCAGCTGCTTCTTTCAATCCATAGAAGTGAAACCCAAGTTTGGGCCACTGCCTTTAAGAATCCTGGGCAGTGTTTTTAACTAAGGGCAAAATTCTTTCACAGGCAAAGCAGCGTGGAGCTTGACTCTACACAACACTTCAGAAGTATAATCAGGACACACACGTTACATCTATCCTAGTACATTAAAGAATCCCAGGGCCATTGGCAGAGGCACTGGAAACCAGTGTTCAACTGCCAGCATGGTCCTTGGCACGCTTGGCAGGCACTGTCCTGGTTCCTGCAATTGTTTAGGAATTAGTATGGTCCAGGAATTAGTCCCAGCTTGGTTGTTGTGACTTTCCTTTGAGAAGCAAAATTCATTAAGAGTTTGAGCATGGATAGATGGTAACTGCTCATCTCAGGGCCAGAGAACAGACTTGTGGTCTTTAGCCAAAGTCTTAGACTGTCTTCACATTAGGAATTTCATCCTGAATGAATGTGAAGGACTTTAAATTCCTTTCCTAATGATACGGATTAACAGCAGGCATTTCTTTCACAATCTGGGTGGCAAACTCACCACTGAAACAATTT
Source organism: Limnodromus scolopaceus (assembly GCA_028565335.1). Lineage (NCBI taxonomy): Eukaryota > Metazoa > Chordata > Aves > Charadriiformes > Scolopacidae > Limnodromus > Limnodromus scolopaceus. The sequence goes on from JAOXNO010000024.1 coordinate 115,744,487, forward strand.
ATCTGGGTGTTGCTTTAAAGTACAATGGAAAAGTTTCTTTCCATATGAGTGGGACAAGTTTTTCCAATGGCCAAATTCAGACAAGGAGAGGCAGACCAAAGTGTGAATTTCTAAGATGAAGGATAATATCCACAATTTATGTTCAAAGAAATACCTGCTTTTAGTGAAAGCAAAGGCAGTTCAGCACCTTTAAGGAGATGTTTAGGACCACATCCATTCTCGGCTACAGTGATGTCACTGAAACATCTTAAAGTTTCTATAAAGACCAAACTCTGACCATTACTAATTTATTTGCAGTGCACACCACTGAAGATCACAGTGAGCCATTTGGCAATGCTCATTTTTCACTGGAATCTTGAGGCTTTCTACTGGATAACTTCTTTTCCTAAGGGGAAAAATAAAAATATGAATAAAATAACAAGTGAAATTTATGACAGGGCTGCTTTTGAGACACAAATCATGTGTCTTCATATGAAAGTGAATGCTTATTCATTTAGTAGGGTAAATGATAGCATGATGTCAGAGGCACTGTGTGACACGGGGATCATTCACATCTTGTTACATCCAGTGATTACAGAGGAGTCATTTTGTAGTTCAACAGCATTATTGAGGCTTATTCTCTGTAACAAATGATATCTTTTATTTTATTTTGTGATTATCCAACAGATCACTGAACCATAAAGTGCTGCTGCTTCCAGCAAACAGAAAGAAATACCAGGGCCATATGTCTCTCATGGAACTGTTACTGTTCTATACATAATTATCATTTTTCTATCTGCCACTCACAGTGTGTAGGTCAGACTCCAGTTACCTCTGATATTTTTGAGACTCCAACAGAAGTGATGGGAGATGGAATTTTTATAATAATAGATGTAATGACTAACCATTATTCTTTTCCCCAAGTCACTGTGAAAGATTGCTTTAAAATTCAATTAAAAATTTCAGCCTGACATCTGCATGATTAGAACCATTTAGTATAACATCTGACTTGCATAAATATGAATAATATCATCTTCATAATAGCAGTTTCTATATTTTATTCACTTACTGAAAACAGTAAGATCAACGATCTTTATACTCAGCGACTGTCTCAGGCAAGATGCCACATGGATTTTGAACCACAAAACCATTTTCATATATATACATATATACACATACATATTAAATTGTTAATATGACACATGATGCATTTGATTACACTCCTATTTTTTTCAGCTTACAAAATTTACACTAGCTAATCTGAAATGAGTCCTGTACTTTCAGAACTACTCTGTACACATTATCCTAAGAAGTATGCTTAAAGGAATTATTCATTCATGTACATTTCCACATTAACACACAAAAAAATAATCAATACAACCAAGCTAAAAGCACACATACCAGTCATCCTTTTCCTTCTAGCATTTACAAAGACAGAACAGAGAAATTCTGGAGTTATTTTATTAGCTGTAGCGTTTTAGGTCATACCCATTGCAGAAACATCTGAATCACACAAAAAAAATTATAATTATTTCCTGTGTAGCCAGAAATACTTAAAAAAACACCTCATGAAAAATATTTGCCAAGAGCAGCCCACAAAATGAAACAAAATTTCTAAATAAAGGAATAAGCAGTCATTTGAAAGAAGAAGCCAGATTCAGCTAAAGCGATCTTCTCAGCCCCATACTAAGGAAGACTGCCTAAAAGGCTGTAGTGTAGACTATTCTAAATAGGAATCAAATGCACAATATTTTTTAGGAGTTAGTGTATAGATTCTGTTGAAGGATAGGGCAGGAAAGGATATCTTTAAGTCAATGGTTTTGAGGACCATATGCTGGAAAGGTTATAAAAGATTTGCTCACAGGTCTGAGCTGTAGGAACTTGGAAATAGAAAGAAGATACACCTGAAATGTGTATGATTCTATGACTCTATGATATAATCTTCTATGATTCTATGATTCTATGATTCTAAATATTTGTGATATTGTAATTCGTTAGGAAGAGGCACAGGACTCTTTATGATATCACCTGGGATAACTGATGAGCACATTTTTTTCAGGAGACCATGTTCACATCTTCCAGAAGACTGAGAGCAAGCTCAACCCAGCAGCACCTGCACTTGAGAAACATATTTTAGCCTGGGAGAAAAAGAAGAAAACAAACCTACTTGGTTTTGCTACTCCTGAGCTACTCCTAATCCTGGGAGCAATTTGCTTCCATTTGTCCAAAGGAGTAAAATCGCAAGGCAATGAGCCAGATGGAGGGACAGCTTGAATGAAAACTGAGACATGATGCACTGGAGATGAGTTGAAGGAAGAAGACGCCACTACAATCTGAAACATTTGAAGAAAAGTACATAAAAATATAAAATTCAACAACTGAAAATTGGAATGCAGAAGAATTCTCTACTGCTAATTCTTACTGCTCTGGTTGTTAGACAGCTTCTTCCATTTCCCAGCCTGTGTTTAGTTTACAGTCATCACAATAAGCAATGTCCATTAGCTTAACTAGTTTTTTTCTCCCTGATATATTTGCAGACGGAAGTCATCCCTGCCTTATCTTCATTGCAAACAAGTCAAGATTTTCTGGCGAATTACTCCCTATATCTATTAACTATTTAATTTAAGTGGCTAAATTAGGAAGTTGTCCCTCTGTAGTCTGTAGCTACATTCACACTAGGAAAGTAAGAAGGTCAGGGCATGACCAAGATAGGATTGGTAACCTCATCCCTGACATGATTTTGCTTTGGGTCAACTCACATGGTGAGCAGTACAGGGTTTAGCACAATCCAGGAAGAACTGATTTACCAGTACAGATTTAGCCAACATGATCAATGGAAAAAAAACGTGATTTCTCTGAAATATAAACTAGATGCTTTGACTGTGCTTTGAGGGATCCTACCTCTTCTGGACTTATGCAAAGTGTTTGACACTGTCCTGCATGACACCCTGATCTCTAAATTAGAGAGACATGGATTTGGTGGCTGAACCACTCGATGGATAAGGAACTTGCTAGATGACCACATAGGGTTGTGGTCTATGGCTCAATGTCCAAATGGAAACCAGTGACGAGTGACGTTCCTCAGGGGTCAATACTGAGCTGGTGCTGTTTAACAGCTCTGTTGGAGACATGTCCCCCATGGACAGTGGGATCGAGTACATCCTCAGCATGTTTGCCGACAACACCAAGCTGTGTGGTGTGATTGACACACTGGAGGGAAGAGATGCCATCCAAAGGGACCTTGACAAGCTTGAGAGGTGGCCCCGTGCAAACCTCATGCCTGAGGAGAAGGACTTGGGGGTGTTGGTGGATTAAAAGCTCAACATGAGCCGACAACATATATTTGCAGCCCAGAAAGCCAACCATGTCCTGGGCTGCAGCAAAAGAAGTGGATGCATGTGGCTGCATCCTGGCCAGGAGAGCGAGGGAGGTGATTCTGCCCCTCTACTCTGCTCTTGTGAGACTCCACTGGGAGTACTGTGTCCAGGTCTGGAGGCCCCAACATAAGAAGGACACGGACCTGTTGGAACTAGTCCAGAGGAGGGCCACAAAGATGATCAGGTAGTTATAGACTAGATATAAGGAAGAATTTTTTTTACAATGAGAGTAGTGAAACCCTGGCCCAGGTTGCCCAGAGCAGTGGTAGATGCCCCGTCCCTGGAACCACTCAAGGTCAGGCTGTTAGGAACTCTGACCAACCTGATCTGGTGGAAGATGCCCCTGCTCATTGCAGGGGGGTTGGACTGGACTGGATGACCTTTAAAAGTCACTTCTAACCCAAACCATTCTGTGACACAACTCTCTTCAAGAGACCAAGAGCAGTGGAACTTCTTGATCTCTTCATGATAAAGGCATGAAGTCTTTATTTCACCGAAGTTACACAGAGGCAATTTTCTGAACTGCCTTGACAGTCAATAAGGGGAGAAAAAAATCATCTTTAGAGGGCAGAAAATCTTTCTTAATCATAGAATCATAAAAAGACCTATCTTTCAAAATATCTAGATTTCTTTACATTTTATCCTACAGTTTTAATTTGGTTCTGAAAATGGAAAAGATAAAAGACCAGTGTCTTGTGCTGATTTATATATTGTGATGCTGCAGGGTGTGCAAATCAGAAAAAAATCTGGGGTCTAAATCCTCAGGGTCAAATCAACAGCCTCTTCTTTACCTTACAAGCCAATACTCAAATGAATAGTGTCTTTCAGCTCTCCTATAGCAGGCAATACAGTGGTGTGCGTTTTTTTCCATTTAGCTGTGGAAATGTGTTTAAATTAACCTCTGAAGTGCCTCCATGCATTTCCATGGAGCTATATCAGACATACAATTGGCTCAAGGGACTATATTCTCAACTTCTATGGAATGGCTTCTCTGTCTTTAGTGAATCTACACAGATTTACACAACTTCTTTTAGCCACTGTAGAGCTGCTGAGTATTTCCAGAATAGTTCAAGTGAACAACAGTATTATTATAAAGTCTCCCACAGTTAGGTGTTTCTACTCCTATCAAAGATCTACTTCATAGCTGAAATAAGGACCAATGCCAAATTTAACATCATAACAGATGAAGGAGGGAAAGAATTATTCAGTCCACTTCCAAAGTAGAGCCTGAAAAATTAGAACTGACTGAGAATCTACATGTTACTAGTACTGGAAATGACATAGTAGGGTTTGAAATTTGAACTACTGAAAAGAAATTGCAGAAACCCCAGATTTCTTCATCTGCAATTCAATCTGCCTTTATAATCTCATTTAAAGTGGTTGGCTAATGGATAGTGAATTGGTTTCCTGAAAGAGCTAATCCAGTAGGTATGGATTACCCTGTGTTGCATTAAATTCAATTTCTGAGACTTTCAGAAACACTCCAATGTGATCTAGCTCAACTCCTGCAAAAGTTAATGCCACCATCAGTAATTGCACTGAGACCAGAATCTGTGCAGACTGCAAGACCAAAACTGTAACTGTAAAGACCATTAACGGATTCCAGTCCTGAGAAGAGAGTCAGTGATGTGTGCTTGAGTGAAATCATTCCTTTCCTCAACTTTATTTGCATGGAGAAAAAATCTTCTACCTGACTTGATTATTTTATCTCAGTTTTGAATGCTTACTTGCAAGGCAGTTTTCTTTGAAACTAGTGAAGCTATTTTTGCGAGTAGTTGAGCATCCATAGAGGAGATCTTTTGTGTGGTTCTATGGTTTCTATACCCACTTGATCACCATGACCCTGATATTCAGGAAGCAAACCTAGCAGAAACACAAGATTCTGGCTCAAGTGCTCCCCAGCATAATGAAGTTGGACAGCCTTTGATCTCAAAATACTTTGTCTCAAGTCAGCAACTCTACTTCAGTATAAATAGCAGCCTGCATAGGAAATTGTCCAGAACTCATCTAGAAGAGGACTTGAAACTCAGCTGGCCCTTGGACTGCTGCTGTCTTCATTCCAATTCTCTGTCCCTGTACGGAAATAGCAATAAAACCCAAGCCAGGGTACATCAAGGCTTTGCTGCTGCTGCTCACCAGACAAGCACAAACACAAACCAAGGCATTCATGCATAAAAAAGGTTATTGTTTTAATTTTACAATCATGTATAACCAAGTAGTACTTGGATGCTCTCTTTCAGAGCATGCAGTTCCTCCACTGGATATAAAGAGGAATATTATTAGCTATTTCTTTTTGTGAAACCATTTATATGTATAAATTGCAGTAATACATGGACCAAACTACACCATTTACTAAAAAATAAAAGCATATGCCAGATGATCCCACTATTATCAGTGCATTTAGCTTTCCCCTAATACTTTGAGCGCTGTCATTAAAACTGAAGCTACAGCAATATTTTAGCCATCTCTGTACCTAGAAGATTTCTCTATTACTTTGTCCATGAACGTTTTCCTTGGATGATTGGTTGACAATATCTAAAGGATAATTTTAGGTCCTGAAGAATTAAACACAGGTCTATTTTTATGAGGTGGGACAGATTGGAAACAGTTTTTTCCCCTTGTTCCAATGAAATTGGAAATGAAAAGAATGTGTGTCATATGAGGGACAAGTGTCATGAAGCCCATCTGAATTATACTTCATACCCCACTTTATAGCCTAATGTTCAACTATATCCATTTTTTCTGGCAGTATTTCGCCCATCAAAAACAAGTTATTGACACTTATGTCTCAGATATAAATCAGATCCGGCAGTAAAAGTAAAGAAGGTGGTTTCAGAGAGAGTCGATGATGGGGTAGAATAATGTATTTGTTTTTTTCCTCTAGGATATCACTTTAATATCACCCAGAAACAATGGCAGAAAATCATTCCAATTAAATGGTCTTAAAAATAAGATATAAAGCAAATTCAGGTGATCTCATTCTGTCGTGTGTGTCAGAGTAGACACCACAAAACTGAGCAGAAATAGTTTAAATTTAGCTGTCTTAGCATATGTGTACAAGGACTGAGAATGTGGAAATTGGATTTGCTTCACTGGAGTCAATTAAGAAGGACTCTCAACAAGGTAGGGTTGAAGTGCATTGACAGGGCACTGGGAATACTTCTGGTATTGATTGGCACTGGCTTGGGTACAAATAAAGCAAAGCATTCTGGTTTCTGACATTCATTTTCTATAACGGAGAAATTACACTAATGGATAAAATGATAATGAAAAAGGGAATGCAGAGAATAGGAGTTCTCCATGGAGATATATTCCCTTCAGATGTTAAGCTGCAGCTATGCCCTCATTATAAAAGATTTTGCTGCCTAATATACAGCTCCTACTTTTTTTCCTCCTGTTACACTGACCTGTGCTTACTGCTCTGTCTCCTTAACCTCTCAGAAGTTCCTTGCTTATGAGGGCAGAGCTTAATGAGGTCAGCAGTTCCTCTTGCTCTACAGAAGAGCAGCACCTCAAAGCCCTACCTTCTCCTGGCGGTCAATGTCTTTGATGCTACTTAACAGGGGGAAATGTTCATTCATGTCTATTTTCCAGTTGGGGAGGATGAAACAGTTCTGCTCCATATTAGATCACCCTTTTTTCTCTGAAGTGTGTGTGGAGGTAAGAAGGAGTAACAGCTACTCATTCCCCATCCTCGAGAGAATTAGATTTGGAGACCATACAAGTGCCTTCTTTCTTTCTGATCTCTTTGACATTTATGAGAAGTTGTTTGATGACACTAGTACCCTCAGTATGCATCTTATATTTCATTTTGACCAACACAATGCATAATTTTTTCCATTAGGCATTTCCTTAACGGTGCAACCAATGAACTCAAGCATGCATCTGCCTGTCTCTGCGTAGAGCCATATGAAGCTGTATGAAATCTGTGCTACAAAGGTGGCTGTTGAAAGAAGCAAGATCAGAACACCTTTCCTCAAAATAATTTGTCTCTTAATCTCATTAACTGTGGTGGGATCATGCCCTGTAACAGGTCCTTTGCTTTCTGGCCTTCCCAGGCTTCTATTTCTAACTAAAATCTTTACTGCTATAATTACAAATGTGTTCTTTATTTATGCCATGGCATATTTATTTATGTAAGTGTTCAATTCATTAAAGAATGTTTTATGTGATGCTCTTCAATCCCAAGTTCCACAGACAAATAGTGCATTTTTCCCTTCAACAGATTCACCTTTTTTATACTGGGAGATTTCATAACTTTGTACCCTATCTTATATATCAATTATTTCTTGCTGTGAAAATTCTCCCAGCATGCTCATCATTCTTCTCCCAGTGACTTAAAACTCTTCTTGCACTGAGAGCCACAGCCTTTTTTCACTCATATCAACTTTAGCACAAAAACACTATTTGCTTCAGTGCCCTGGAAACAGAAAGGCTCAAGAATGACTTTTGTGGCTGTATCTCTTCATGAATGGTAATAAGATATGATGCCCCCCACAGAACACAAACTATAATTTTCCAGAAGTATGGAGGAATGAGCAGGTGAAATACCAAATCTGTTATAAGATTAAGTTTTGTAACTTTATGTGACATGCTCGAGTTAATTAGGAGAGAATGGGATTTGATGAATATGCAGTTCTATGTCTGCCTTCACTAATCTGCCTTAGTGTCTGACAGACACCTCACAATTTTTTTTTAGTTTTTCTCAAAACATGTGTCTAAGGTAAGGTGCTTTAGATACTCCTTACTTTCCTCATTTCCTAAATTCAAGATTAATGTCTGAATTGCTGGGATGGCCTTTCCACCTATTTACAGCAGCTTCCAGGAGTGATCAGTTTCTTAATTTCCTTACCTGTTATTCTTCGTGTACCCACAGCCATACAGTAGATGGTTAGATATCTGCAGTATTGAAGTATAAAGGTGAATAATGATACCATCAGGGATAATGTTAAATTGTGCAAGTAATCTCTTAAATATTATTTTGGACTGTTTTAAGGATATGGGTATTAATGGCTCACTTTGAATGAACGATTTTGTTTCATCAAACACAGGTGGGTCAACTATCTTTAATCAAGGAGTGATGACTTGTAAAAAGCCTTTTTGTCCAGGTAACTAACATTAGTTTGGATAGTTTCTGTTTGAAGATTGCAACTAATTATTTGAATTTTCTTTCTTAGTTGCTTAATGATTTATGTTAGTTTTCCAAAAGAAGTCAGTACTGAGGTCTTTGAAGGACTTAGTCAACACCAAGGCTGAAGTAATAAAACCATGAAGTTAGAAAGCCAGTGATGCTGTTGATCAAGTTTCAGCTCCAACACCTGGGGCTAGAAGATACATTTGAGGTCCCTTTGTGCCCCACATGAGCTACTCTGTGTGCTTTTCCCACTCACCTATAAATACAACAAGATGTGTACACCATAGAAAGAGAATGACTATTCACATCAAAGAGCAGTTTTGGCTCAAGAAAAACTGGGTGTAAAATGCCCATGAGTATATTTACCACGGAAATTTGAAGTAGCCTAATAAAACATCAGAAGAGGAAGGTTTTGAAACAGCCCTGCAGTACAAGTACTGGAAGCAGAAAAACACCCCCAAAGCCTAATTATTTTTCAGAAAGAACTTGGCACATGTATTATAGAGATCATCACATGCTTCTGCAATAACTGAGGAAGAAGCATGGAAATCCAGGATGTCTTCCAGTCCAGTATTCTTAGGATCATACCTGTCTGTCTTTGGAGAGAAAGTTAATACCTCTGTGGTTTCAAGGGAGGCAGTGTGACTTCCATTAGTTACAGGATTGAACCAATTCTGTGAATGTTATTTGCAATAATTTTTTCCTCTCCCGCTTCCCCTATGGATATGGCTGCAGTTTCAGATGTCAGGAAAAAAAAAAAAAAAAAAGAAAAAACCTCCACATCTCTACCCAATAGGGACCTCCCTCATTCTCTTTTCTGATGTTTGGTTGCTAATTTGCACTTTTCATACACCCAGAAGCAAATGCCTGTCTGACACAAAATAAAACAAGATGCTTCAAGTGCTGTTTGGCTCTTTAGGAAGAAAATAATTTTTGAAAATAGAATGTACTCACCAAACAACCCACCAATGCCCGCTGACATTCTCCATGGTGTGTCTGACAGAGGCAAAATGTAACACAATGCAGAACAAAGAGGCAGTTTATGTGCCTAGCAGAAATTCTTAAAAGCTTTTTTTTCTTTTCCCTTTTTCTTTTTCTAGGAAATTATCATAGCTCTTTAAAAAAATAAAGAAAGCCCATGCAAAAACTGAGAAACTATTAATTGTAAATGTCGGGAAAGGAGAGGCTAAAATCACAATTGCTTATTCCCTTGTATTTCTTGAAATAAATAAAAACAGCTTTTCCTTTTGAATTAATTTGCTTTCTTACCTTTCATCCTTTCTTCCCAGTTGCAGAATAATTCTTCATTTGACAGATAGTAGCCATGAGATAATTTTGGATTTTGTTTGGGGTTTTTTTTATAGCAGTTTGGAATCTTTGTTTTCAGAGAAGAGACCCACTAGGCACAATTTGGGACTTGTTATTAAAGACAAACTAAGATCCCCCAAAGATTTTCAAACACTTCATGCCAGAATGTGATATTTTAAAGCATTTCCCATTTCACATAATTGGATGCACGTGGCTTAGCAAGAGAAAGACAGTTTCAGCAAATACAAGAATTAATGCAATTTATTCGAGACAGTCTCACAGGAGAGATATAGATTTTATGCATAATTCTGAGGAAGATAAAATATGTTGAAATCAGTTAGGACTTCTGCATATTGCTTCAAGACCACTGACCTAAGTTAAGGTGGTTATTATAGACAAGGATGGAATTTAGAAAAAGTTGTCAAATTAGTATTCATCTTGGATCCCAAAATGAGCACAATTATCATCACTGGGAATATGAGTTCCATCCTTATACTTTCTTGGGATGCTTAGTCAAATAATTAGTAAAACTATTTCTAATGTTTGCATAATAATGAAAAATGTCCGTATTCCAGGGAAAAAACCCTCACAATTGAAATGTCAAAAATCAGTCCTTTAAAATGATTATAAATTACAACTATTTAAGACATGTTATTGTGACATTTGTTAAACTGATTTCATATTTAAAATCTGCCCCTCATGAATTTGAAATCCTGGGGTTAAACCACTATTTGGCACAATCATTGAAACCTCTGGAACAAGAAGACGAAGTTGCTTAGATGTGGACTAATCATTCTCTGTATTTATATATCCCAATCCCTATGTCAAATGATCATCTCCTGCATATTTTCTGCTTCCCCCTTGAAAAATTCTATAGGATAAAGAACTAGTATTATCTTCTTTTTTCAACATGGAAAACAGAAGCATGGACTATATAAATATGGAAACCAAAACAGTTTTGTCTTGATGCTATGAGATATGGTTAACCTCTATTACATGACAGCTATGCCAGCTGGAAAGAAAAAAGGGTTAATTGCCTATGAGATTTGAGGAAAAAGTATGCCTTCTGTTGAGCTGTGTACAAAACTACACTCTGATATTGATAGACTGTGGTGATTTTAAACATGAAATTGTAATTTACTTTCAAGGTAAATAATGGAAGATTTCATGATTCATTTTATGTCTGTCATCGTGTTTCTTGAGTCCTTTTGCAAATAAGATTGTGATAACAAGGGATTTTTCACTGGCCCAAAGATATTATTTTAAATGCCTTCTCCTGGGAGCTTTTTCCATTCCTTGTGGCTTCTTGTTTATCTGGATTTCAGTCCCATTTACACCATAATCAAACTGCAGGGCTTGAAATAAACTTTGTCTGGTTTTATGGCCTCAAAATGGGGAGGAGAGAAGTCATTCACACTGGTTTTGTGTAGATCTCCTAAGGACATGCAGAACTGTGAACAAGAACCACAGGAGAAATATTTCTAATGTCTCATATAAAGAGATACACTTTTGCTGCTCTGTATTTGGTTGGGGGGGGAGGGAGGGATGAGGGGGTGGAAGGAGGAATGAGGTTTGGAGCCTTTAGATGTTATCAGGTTATATCTTTATCAATTTAAGCAAAAAGTTTTTTCAACAAAAAAGGCTTCAAGAAAACAGAATACTTCCAGCAGACAACTCTAACATGGAATCATAGAATCACAAAATCGGTATGATTGGAAAAGATCTTTAAAATTATCAGGTCCAACCATAATCCTAGCACTACCGAGTCCATCACTAAACCACATCCCTCAGCACCATATCTACACATCTTTTAAGTACCTCCAGGGATGGTGACTCAACCACTTCCCTGGGTATCCTGTTCCAGTGTTAGACAACCCTCTTAGCGATGAGTTTTTTCCTAATATCCATCCTAAACCTCCCCTGGTGCAACTTGAGGCCATTTCTTCTTTAACTGTCGCTTGTTGCTTGGGAGAAGAAACCAACCCCCACCACATGACAACCTCCTTTCAGGTAGTTGTAGAGTACAACTTTAGATGCTCTATTAACATAGGAGCAAGAAAAACTGTATTTGTATATATTTTTAATCCGTATCCCAACACCCTGCAAACTGTAAAAATGTACATGCTGTAAAAATTCTTACTCTCTTTAGACCCCTTTTCCCCTCCATTTCTTCCGCCCCACCCTTGTTCTTCTCCTGCTCCTACCCCACAAAACTCTCACCACCCTCCCCTGGCTGGCAATTACTGGGCTAGGCAAAAGGCAGCACAGGCAATGGGATTTTCCAGTTCCAGCTAAAAGTGTGCTAGTTACCCAGCAATGAGGCTAAGCAGAATAGATAGCTGCTGAACCCACATTGAAACGTTCTCTGTAATTAGGGTGCCTCTCCTTTGTATTTGGGTGTCTCTCCTTCAGCAAGCTGCAAGTTTTCATGACATTTGTAGAGACCTTACACCTTTGAGAAGGATCTGTTTCTGCCACCTTGGTCCAAATTGTATGATTTGTGAACTGTTGGGCAGAGATAGGGGTGCAAGTGGGGGAGACTTTTGGATAGGCATGCAAATGGAAAATGGGATCCTATAAAACTCACTTTTTTATAAACCACATAAACCCCAAGTTGTTATGGGAATCATACTACTAACAAAAGAAATTTGAAAGTTGGAATACTGCTTAACAAAAATGTTATATGGTAATATAACGAAGAGGTATTTGGATGTTCAGTCCTACACAGCCCATTTAGATAAAAATGAATGTCTTAAATGCCCCCATTAGTAGAGCTTTCATTACTGAATGGGCAAATTTCACCTGATGCAAACATTTACATGAGTAAAAATGTCTAAATATACCATAAAGTCCAAAAAGAATGCAACATAATAGTTGGTATTCACATGTCTTTTTTTACGCTGGCAAGGCTTTCAGATTTTTAGGTGTTCACTCAGCAGTCTTGTTTTCTGTGTATACTTATAACATACATATACAGAAACATACCCTTCCTTAATGTTTCATTTTCTCCACACAGACACAAATGTGTATAAAAACGTAAATATAAAAAAAAATCACACACATGTTTATTGTATAGAAACCTGCATAGACATGAATCCTTAGTCATTTCATAGCATTCCTGACACTTAACTTGGATTATGAGATTCTTTAGAAGACAGAAATAAATAATTGGTCTCTTTTAAGAACAAAGGTTGAAGTGAATATATTTAAAAGCTGCACTGTGTTTTGATGTTATTATAGCAATCAAAGTCAGAAAATCACAGTAATCAAGTAATAAAGAATGACTTCAAAACCTAAACTGTCTAGCGATGAAATGACAACTGCAGCAGTTCATCTGTATTTATGCAATTTATATTATATACACATATATATTTATATCACACAAAAGTGTGTAGTTTATGGCTATGTAGTTAAAAATCAGAAAAAAGATGAGACACAAACACTATATACTACATGGAAGATATGTATATATATAAAAATATATATATGTAAGTATATGTCTATAATATCAGTGTGTTGTTGAAAATTCATTTTCTTTGTTTGCCACTTCTCTTACTCTTCTGCACTTTTACAGTGATGCGTCATTTCTTGTGTCTCAATCTTTGTGACTGAGGGAGTAAACTTTCTCAGTGTGACAGTGTTTTAGGATAAGGGTGTCACTTCAGCATATTTATCTGCACCATAAAGTCTGACATTGGTTGTGGTTTCATCCAGTGTTAATATTACTGCTACTGAAAGATTTCCCTTGGATAACGAATGATCATTTTTTAGTCTTTATTGACAAAGACTGTGAACATTTGTGAGGACTACACGAATTTATGACAATAAAAGGAAAATTTCTGAAATCTGGAAAGCAATTAAGTTAAAGTCACTGTCATTAAAAGCGTTCCCTGATTATCAGCATTGTCTCATTTCTGAATTGTGCCATTTCCTGCAACCAGTTTCATTCCGGGGTATCAAACCTTGAATTAGTTGGAAGATTTGCGGGTTACAATGACCCCAAAGGCAGTAGTTGGATAATATGCTGGCTTCAGCAGCAAAGCCAGATGGTGGATCTCCTGTTCTCCCAATGCACACCTGCATCGTACAGTAATCACTCACTCAGTTCTTATCCAGATGCTTGTGAGACTGCTCAGTGAACTTACCGATATCCATCTGATAAAACTGAGATATCAGCTTGAACTGATTTAAAGGTTAGGGCAGACAAAGTGGGGGAATTAATTGCTGGACATAGATTAAAAAACTCTTGAGTATCAAAGGGCCAAAATAATGTTTCTCAATGCATCTGTGTCCTTCAGACTGAGATTTGGGCAATAGGTCAAACTGCCTTTCTGTCAGGTATTCCACACAGAAAAGCAAAAAGTAATAAGAAATGTGTGAGAGAGTTCTCCCAGTAAAGTCTACAAAAGGTGGGATGGCAGAGTTGTGCTTTTTCCCAAGATGTGAGAGTGCAAGACTTAGGCTCAGGGAAATGCAGACTAAAAATTGCCCATGTATCAAAAACTATTTTGATTGCTGATATGTCACTCCAGATGTATTACTAATTTATTTTCCTATTAATTGGGGGCAAAGCACTGACAGCTTTTCACTATTAGTTCAATCATTACTTTATTAAATTAATAGTAATTAAGTACTTTCCAGCTTCCTGATGACTGTTAGTCCCAGATATCTATGACAGGTCATTAGTTGTAGAGAAGAATGGTCAGGCACTAATATTAAGCAATGAGATTGCTTATTCATACACTGCAGAGGTTAGAATTAATAATAATGCTAAATTGAATCTCATTAATAATTCATAGAGAAAAATCCAAAACAATTTGCTATGGTTACCAAAAGAGATGTATTTTTAAGAAACAAGGGCCAAATTACCCTTTGCTTCACCTGGGTATAATAATCAGGTATAGAACTATTTGCCAGCAGGCAGACGCAGAGGCTTGGGAAAAAGTGAATGCTGAAAGAAATTTGGGATGAGAGTAAGCAGCAAAGTTGTTACATGCTTGCCATGTGCTAAAGCAGAAAATAAATAAATAACATCGACCAACCTGATTTTGGCGGCATTAAATCAAAGAACCAGTGGAAATTAATATGCTGCTATTAAATGCTCATGAGAACACACCTGAGATACCTGCTTGAGTCCTACACTCTTAGAAAAAAAATAGAAATGCGAAGAAAAATGAGAGTAGAAGGGATTATTAAGCACTGGAGGAAAAGCAGATATTTGGAGATCATGTAATTATGGAATCATTTAAAAGACAGGAACATTTTTGAAGAGAAAGGTGTGATTTTCTTGAGTAAAATTATTTCTTGGTGGATGTGCTTATGGTTGTGGGGAGTCAGAGCCTCCTGAGTTTACCAGTACTGTCTACAATTGTGTGCTTGTGGGCTGCACATTGCCTCAGATGCCTCCACAGGAAGATGAGGCGCCCTTAGAGAAAAAGGAAAGAAATAGCAACATGGCACCAGGTCTATACAAAGAGGTTGTGATTCTGTTCCAAAATCTTATTGATGATTTCCTCTGCTGTATTCTTCCTCTAAGTAAAATGGGCATAGTCATAGTTGTCTTCCTACAGCATCCAGGGAACTGTGAGCTCAATACATCAACTGTGAACCAAAGTGGAGGACAACCTGCTGCTCATGTACCATTTGACTGCAACTCTAGCAGCTGATCGTTCCTGGGCTCAAGGTGGCACAAAGGCTGCCAGCTCACATATTCTTCCTCCATGGAAGAAAATAATCGAACAAGAACTACCAAAAACTCAGCCTCATTGGATCACAGGATGCTCAGCCCAGTGCTGTTCTGCAATAGAGCTGTGGGATTCTTGGGAAATCATCATCATCTCCCACTTATGAGCTCTCTCTTCCCATCTTATTGAGATCTTCTGGCTCTGAGCTATGCAAAAGTGTTGGTGGAAGGCTTGTAAGTTCAAAATACCAATGAATGGCTGAGTTAGGTGGAAACATGAATAAAATAGCCGTACATAATATTTGAGGGCCATTAGAAGAAACAATATTTAGGAGGGATAGAAAAAACAGACAACTAGGAAATGGAACAAAACTTCAACATGGGTGAATCATTTGATCAAAAGTTCTTGGCCTAATAAAAAATTGATGCATTTTGAATTAGGGGGAAAAAACTTTTGAACTGTCAGGGTCTCCTTGTATTTTCAGTGACACTAAGAACTAAAATCTCACTCTTATTTCGAGAGGAGCTCAGAAGTAAGACAGCTGTACTCTTGCACTGGTGTCTAAATGAAGCACCTGGTACTAAGCAAGTGACCTGAGTGTTCCTTTGCCTCTCATGGGCAAGCAAACCGATGCGTGCTGTTCAGTATTTCAGAGACAGGCAATACCAGCCTACACTTCTTTTTCTCCAGTGAAACCAATTACAGTGCTTCCCCATTCAGAAACAAATCAACACAACACCTGGGTGGGTTGCAAAAGCATTTTCTAGACATGGCTGTCACCATGCCTTCACTATTCATTTGTGTATTAAGCTCCTAATTTTGAGTGCTGGCAAGAGGTTTCTCAAAGTTCACATAGTGTAATTGTTACCTAAGGCAGGGAGATTCTGCTCTGCTTTCTAGGTTATTTAGCTGCAGATAATTTATGAGATTGCTGAGGAGGTTGAAAAATTGTTTCACCTCAGTTGTTCATGCTTGCACTGGTTTTACAACAGATGGAAGAGAATTTTGCACTAGTGAATGTTTGATTCATGCCGGCCGGCTGCCTCCCATCACTTGATGAAGACAAAAGCCAGAAGGCTGGAGACGAGCTTCAGTGGTTTTTGTGTTGGAGCTGGTTTGACAGGCACATATCTCAATAGTTTTAAATCATTAAAGTAATCCTTTAAATCAGTGCTTTGTCTATTTTTCTTATTTATATGAAGTAGCATTAGTGAAGCTGCACAGGGTATTGCAGATCTACGTAGACCTACTGTAAGTTAATTAAGCAGGAATAGCATTCTTGGAGTTAACAGTGTAAGATAAACCAATATTGGTTCCTGAAATTGCCAGTGACTTCTTATCTCATTTTGGATATTTTTCCTAGTACCTACCATTTTAATGATCGAGAAATGCCAAGCAGATGGTCCATGGAGAGGACTGCACGGAAGTGCATATATTGTCATAAAGGAGTTTTGGGGGTCAGGACATCATAGTCATCTGGATCTCGGTTTTAATCCCTTTTCTGATGAATAATTTCTGACACTGGCCAACTCACTGAGAACGAGACATACTTTGGTCTACATTTTTGTGTCTCTGTCTCAGATACCTCTTAGCTGTCCTCATGCAACCTACTAACCAAAGAGTTTCATGTAATAGCTGAACCTAAAGAATGACTAACGCTGATAAAGGGGAAGACCTGCCCTCAGCCCCCTGTTGCCATCAGCCACGTAGCTGTGCCATTCCTTTGTGTCATTTCTGGCATTTACCTGAACCCTCATCCAGCATGGGTACAATGCTTACTGTTGCGTTTGGGAGTTTTGGGAGGAGCTCTCTTAGTTTTGTTAGGGTTAAGGAGCAAGTGCAGAGGAGACAACAAAGCTGGTGAAGGGCCTGGAAAACAAATCATATGAAGAGCGGTTGAAGGAGCTGGGACTGTTTAGTTTGAGGAAGAG
>JAOXNO010000024.1:115761999-115793381 GCA_028565335.1 Limnodromus scolopaceus
GTAGGGGAGAACTTTGTAGAGTAGGGTAGATGGTTGGACTCGATGATCCCAAGGGTCTCTTCCAACCTAGACGATTCCATGATTCTATGATTCTATGATTCTTTAGCTTCTAGAGGTGCTCCGTGGAGGGAAGAGAGGGATCAGGAGGGTGGCACACACAACACAAGAGAAGCATTTAACCAGAGGAAGGAGATAAAGGACATAGAAGATGTGATTTGAGATATTGATATAACTACAACATGAAAACTCTGAATTACCTGATTTAGGAGCTCAGTCAGCAAAATTCTCTTTCTTTTTCAGCACCTTCAGAAGAGGTGATTCAGATCTCAGACGGGCATGATCGTCTTTTCCTCACTGACTCCTAGACAACCTAACTGTTCATCAAGGATGGTGAAATTCTGGGAAACTAAAACAAAGTGAGTTGAACTGAGCACTTCAGATGAAAGCCTCAAGTTAGGTGTCATCTGGACCCTTGACACCAATGGAGAGTCACAAGAAGAGTGGAAGCTGCTAAGAAAAAGGCATTATTTTCTGCCTCCAGGATTTTTTGTGAAAGCAGTTGCATTACGAGTACACAGTACAACCTATTTTTGGAGTGAGACTTGTATGTGTATCCTAAGTGATTATACACTGAACTGCTGTTAAGATGAAAATTCTGCTTCATATTTTGGGAGAAAAAAAAAAAAAAAGCTTAATTGCCTCTAAGGAGCCTTTCAGGTAAACTAGGCAAGGGAACGCACTGGGAAGATGCTGGGTTTAGATATAATTAGGGCTTCTAATCGCTTGGTGGCATCAGACCCTAGGGAATGTTGTGCCAACACACATATTTAAGGGACTTCAGGCATCTCTAGAGCAAGGACAAAATTGAACAGGGTTCATGTAAATGCCAATAACAACAGAATATTGAATTCAAGAGATTACAGAGGCATTTGGGTGCTCATATCCCTTTTTGGAATGAACCTTTAGCCTTTCTGTGCAAGAGTTCACCATCTGGAAAATGGAGCTAAACAGAGTCTTCCCATGCTGAAGGAGAGCTGAATACCACAATGACAGTAAATTCCAGATCCTTCTGTAATAAGGAGTGGGAGAGGAAGAAACGGAAAGTTTTTATATCTATCTATTTATCTGTCTAATAGCTGTATTTCCATAAGCGGTCGGAACTTGCAGTTTCCTTTATGATATCTGAGAACCCCCTGTCTGCTGGGATCTTGCAAAAGCCGCCTCCTTAATGTCTCCATATCCCGTTTCCCCATTTGTAAAATAGAGGTTGTAAAACTTATTTTGTCTGGCTGAGCTGATCAGACAGAAAGCACTTCAGGGCAGGGCCCTTCTTTTACCATAGAAGAGTATCATATAGGAAAGGTAATAAAAAAGTATCCATCCAAACTGTTTTTAATAGAAAATTTTGTTTTCAACAGAAGGTATGGGCGTACAAATCAATTACTATATATTGTAGAAAAGATAATGTA
Source organism: Limnodromus scolopaceus (assembly GCA_028565335.1). NCBI lineage: Eukaryota > Metazoa > Chordata > Aves > Charadriiformes > Scolopacidae > Limnodromus > Limnodromus scolopaceus. The sequence goes on from JAOXNO010000024.1 coordinate 115,763,469, forward strand.
AAACTTGCCCAGCATCCCCTCGAGGCTCAGTTCTATGGTTACCTGACATGAGATAGGTTAAGTTATGTATTGTCATTTCTGCTACTGAGTTTCTCTGTTGCATTTAATGAGCATGCAAAAAAGCCTCCTTTTGGTACCGTTGCGAGGCTTCATTCATGCTTGCGAAACACCTTGAGCTCCTCTAATGGTGGCTGAAAAACTTGATTATTCTGACATGTAAACAATAAAAAGTTGGGGACTAGGAATCGCCATCCCTCCCTTTAAACACATTTGACTTACAAGCTCTATAACTTTCAAACAAGATTAGCATTATCAATAAATCACCGGGTTCAGAGATGAGAAACACGACAGAATGCCTTGTTGCCGAGGCATATATAATGACAATAGGTGCCTTAGCAACAGTTATAACTGCGCTGCAACAGATTGTGCCCTAAAGCAGAAAATATCCTGCACACAAGAGGTTACTCAGGTATAGAAAAAAATTAAAAAGTTTAGTTATCATTGCTGTAGTTTTCAGGGTAGAGAGATAAAGAGAGCAGGAGCAGGAAGGGTGGGACTGGGGGAAGGGGAAAAAGAGTGGGGAGAAATTGCAAAGCTCTCAAGTTTTAAGACGGCTCAACCAGCTGTCGGGTAGCCAGGCAGAACAAAGTAGAGCACGTTTTGGGAGGAAAACATCTCTGTTTGCAACCACGAGGGTATCTGTGGGTTCAGTGCTCTTGCACGCCACAGAGTCCTGACAACACGTATCTTGTCCTGCGAGTCCCGTGCTCAGTTTTCTGACAGCTCGTTCTCCTTTTCTCACACATCCTCGCTCTGTCCCAGGGTGTACCTGGTTCTCTGGCTTGCTCCATCCGAAATCAATGAGAACCTCATCGTTTGTGTGCCAGGCATGCTCTGAAAGCCTGATTTGCCACCAGTTTTACAGGTGCAGCTCCAGGGACTGATTCAAGAGGAAAAGACGAGAGAGAGGAAAAGAGAAGAAAATTAAAAGCTCAGAAACACTCACCTAATTAGTCATATATAATGCTACCATCCTAGAATAAAATTTCAGGAGGTAGACAGACTCTTCAAAAACAGTTAAACAAAGAGCATTGCCATTTTTTAACAAAAAAAAAAAAAAAAGAAAAAGGACTGCATTTCTGCTGAAATTAGGAGCTGGTACCAGTGAATGCCAGGACTGGAACCAGTGGCCAGGGCTGCAGCAGGCTCTGAAGGGTGAAGGTGGGCAACACAATGTGGACTGTGGGGTGTCCCAGTTGTCCCTTACACTTCATCTGCACAATTGTCTTTAATTTAAAGGTAGTTGTGTTTCAGTGGGATAATTAATACCTGTATGTTCAAAGCAGCTCTTCCTTCCCAGTCCCATAAGAGTGCACGGGGTTCAATGCTGGATCATGGGTAACTTCTGTGCTAAGGATCATTTTCTTTCCATGTTTTAATGAAACCCAGACAACATACTTTTATACTCTTGTTAAAACAGAATTGACAGCAGTTGCAGAAGGGTAAATCTCCTTGAAATATGTTGTTACTGTGTTATAGCACATTGATTTTTTTAAATTTTTTTTTCCAGGAAAGGAGATAGAGCTATCTCTAAGTAGCTACAAGACAGTGTGTCCAAGACTTTTCTTTATTTCAGATTTCTTGTGTGACCTAGAGGCACTTCTTGAGGTCTAGATAGCAAACGAGGGAGAGAGGTCTGCTTTGTATTGCTTAAATGTTGTGATGCTCCTCTGCTTGAATTCCTGAATCACACAAGCTCAGCCCCTATGAATCTGGACCTCATTCCTGGGTTTCCCTTTGTTTTGGAGAAAGTTGCTTCATTTCTATTGTTCCTAGGATTGTTAATCTATTTTCTCCCTCTGTGATTTCAATTAATATAATGATCAAGCTGAGTATCATTTTGAAGACAATCATTGGGTTTAGACTTCACACTTTCTTCAGGGTTTTAGCACCAAAATGGGGCAGGAGGAGATTGTCGCTAGTGCATTCTAAACCTGGAAAGAGGGAAGGTGGTTAAAACTATCCAAAAGGTTTCTGGAGTGGTGCAATGTCACAGGCAGCCTGTAGGTCCTTCCCATATTTGTAGTTGCCTGTGATGAGCCAAGCCCCAGATTGCTGCTCTAGCCAGATGGCATCGCTGCTCAGGAATGAATTTCCATCACAGGAGGTGATAATACAGATCTGAGTATCACTGGCATAATAATAATAACCTCCACCAAGCTGCTGTATTAATTCTCCAAGTGGCATCAATAAAAAAAGAGCAAAGCTAACACAGATAATTCCTCTGGGACACCAGACCCTCAGGGCAAATGAGAAATTACCCTCATCTCTGCTTTGGCATCCTCCATGGCTCTGTGCTGTTCCCAGCCTTTTTCTCTTCACGTGTCATGGCAGGAAGAGCAGCTGGAGACAACGGAGATGGCTGAATATACTAGGAGAGAGGATCAACCCTGTTATGAGCTTGTAGCTTAGTTTTGGATTGCAGCTTTTCTTGACTAATGCTCAGAACAGAAAGGGAATCCCAAAATGCTGTTGGCACAAATGGCAACTGCTCCTCAAGCTGTATCAGCCTTCAAAACCAGAAATCCTGCACTGCTTGTGGTAAATCCATCTGATATTTTACAAAGCCAGACCACATTGTGGGCAGCTTCCCTTAGGACTGATACTATGAGTATTTCCATTTGGAAACGGGTTTTGGATAAAACACTTTAACCTTGGAAGAAAAACACCTTTCTCTTCATTCCCTCCAGCTAACCTGAGCAGGAACCACAGCTTGACCCCTTTGCCTCACTCTGTTCCCTTGACTCAGCTTCAGTGGGTTAAAGACCTACTGCAGAATCCAGTGAAGATGACAGATCTGCTGCAGACATACGTGGGTTTTATATCAGACTGAAGACCTTAATAGCTCTTTAAAAATCATTGGTCATATGTTGCATGGCCACCTTTTAAATGAGAAGAGTCTCTAGCTTGATCACATAAGAAAACCTATGGGGACACTCCAGAAGTTGTAGGTAGGTATTTGCATGCAGGGATGCAGTAGGTACTTTTTCTGTACTGTGAAGTGGGTACAAGAGAAGTACCCTGTCTTTCTTCATCAACATAGTGACTTTATGCACATTTGAGGAGTATTTATTTTCACTAGGAGGGTATTTTCTGAAAAGAAAGGTTTTCTACCCGCTAAAAGGCTTTCCTACTAACAAGAATCGGAAGTTCCTACTTAAGTTACTATGTGTATTTCCAGAGCAACAACATGTAAAAGTTTGTTCCAAAGCATTTGAAATAGTTTTAAACCAAGGGAAAATAAGTTATTAGGTCAGTATTAATAGTTAAATCACAATATTTAATTGAAAAGCTCTACAGTGGAGATGGCTAGGGGCTGAAAGGGTGAAGCTCATCTGGAAATTGTCCCTGCTGAAAAGACTTCTGGTCTTAGAATGAAAGCTGGCTTTAGATTTGACTGAGTTATCATCTTTAAAATAAAGCAGAGAGGGTCAGGTTGTGAACTTGCCTTGCTTCCCTCTAGTTATTTGCATAAAAAGTCCCACTTGCTTCAGCCTGCTCATTTCACTACCTTTTTATCAAGCTGAAATAGGGGTTCATAGACCCCTAATTATATGCAAGCGTATCATAACATTTTCATTTATCTTTTTTTTGTTATTCAACTCTTCCAAGTGTAAATCATTAACAAGCTGAATCACTTCCCATTGCATTTAATGCTTTAAAAATAAATTATTTTTTAAAATAATAGCTTCTAATTCCTTATTTCTGTGAAGAACCATTTGCTAGCTTATTTTTTGTTTGTTTGTAGGAAACTGAGATTCTTAAGCAATCACTTGATTTCAAGAGCTGAGTCTTTAAGGAAAATATGAGTTTTATAAATTAATGGTAATACAATGGAAATTGATTATCTTGGCTCAAAACACCAATCCAAGTCAAAAGCAAAGGATAAGTGCATACTGAATAATATAGAACGCAGACTCTGCTTATTTTTCATACTCTTGGGGCAATAACTGGGCATTGGAGTAGCCCTATAGTCTAAAAGCAAAACCCTAACCACTGAAAAGATGAGCTGGTTAGGACATACAAGAGCACTAGATAAGCCCTTTCCTGGCAAACTGGTGCTTGTAAAGTTCACAACTGGCCCTTCATTTTTCCAGGCCAAATTATGCACCTGTTAGAAAGATTTTAATTTTTTTTCCAGACTTTAATAGTCCTGCAGAAACTTACTGAGTTGACTGCTTTGAAGGATATATTTATTTTCCCCAGAAAACTCATAACTTAATCAAATCAAAACACATTTCCATTTGGTCCTTTAGAAAGGTTTCTTCAATATATTTTCCATGCCAGATTCAGCCTCTAGCCACTTCTCTCTAGAACTGTTTAATTAAGCATTGGAGGGTTGGAGGGTTGGAGGGTTTGGGTGGGTTTTTAATTACATGAAAAAGTTTCTCTCTACTTTTTTTTTTTTCCTGATGCTAGTATACATGAAGCTGGTGGAATAATTTTACAGTAAACTCTCCAGAAATCAGGCACAAAGCAAATGAAGCCAATTTCAGTTTACATCAACAGAGACCTATGTTTCTCTTCAAGAGGGAAACAGTGCTTAGTTATGAGGTTCTGCAAAATAAATTACTGAACAGTGATCCAGGTTACCCATTTGCATAATCTGGCAGTACTCTATTAGCAGTATGAATCTGTGCCAATTTATAGTAATTAGTGAATGAGACAGTATGGCATTGAATTGAGAAATGTTACATGGTTCTTGGTAAGGTGCAGTAAAAATGTGTCCCACGGAATAAGCATTTACCATTTGATATTTTCACCAGCTACTGGTGCTCTGAATTTCAAACTAGACCTGAAAAGAGTAAGCTGGGTTGTTGTTTGTTATGCATTCATTTTCGCTTCCCTAAGTTTAAACTTAAATATTAATGAAGGAGAGAAAGATTAAAAAAATAAAAGCAAATCCCATAAAACCCCTCTAGCCATGCTGTGGGAATCCATCATTTTCTAGCTAGTGGCAATACAAATAATGTAATGTCTTTTTCCTCCTCATTTTTAAGGGTAGTTAGAGATACCTGAACTACCTGGAAAGTAAGTAAATAAAAACAATGGAATATTCAGCTGCTTGTGTATTCTTGGCACACGGATGGAGCACATTTCTTCCTGATTAGAACAGCCAGAGCTGTCTGTCGTCTCTGCCAAGCTCCAGCTCCAATGCTCAGCACTGAAAACATTCCCTTTTGATGCTTCTTTGGCCATAACTCAATCTTTCTAGTAGCAACAAGAGTTGGGTAAAGGAATGTTTTTCAGTTTGCTGCTGAAATAACAAGCCTGAGGAAAAGTATTAGGCTGTGCTGAAGTGAAAAAGAAATTTCTTGTTGGATTTAAAATGATGATTTAACCCAAGTCTATTTTTGTTACTTGGTTTTGGTTTTATCTTTTGTTTCAGACTTAGGTTTTTTTTGTAGGTGAAGGTTTTCAATGAAATATTGCCTCAATTTTATTTTGAAAATACTGAAACATCTTTCTGCTTTTCCAGGATGAAACATATCATTAGAAAGTCTAGTGAATGCTTTTTTTATATTCAGCATTTATCTCAATTTGAGGGGCTGGAGGGAGTCCTTATTTACCTGTGTGTTTGATATTTTCAAAAAATATACACTCAACTGAAACCAAATTTGAAAACCTGATTTAGTCTCCATGAACCAAGTCATAATATTTATTGAATATGCTCATTCATGATCTTGGCAGATGAATGTAGGGCTCAGGGCTGCAATTCAGAAAGTTTTAAAAGCAGCCATGGGAAAGTGTTGGAGGGCCTGGTTTCAGCTGCAAGAAATTAATATTGGTAGCATGCTGATTTAGATGAGCTAATAATAGAGGCTGCTGAATGAAACCCAGCATATGGTTTACAGGAAACAAAGAGAGAGAAGCACTTTCAAGGAAGAGTTATCCCACCCTAAATAGCTGTCTTTGAATACTGTTTTGATTGTCTTAAAATTTGATATATTTTCACTCCTGTACTCACGACAAATGAAGGGATTGAAGAACCTATAGTAGGCTGGCAAATAAAAGGGTGAATGTCTGATGCCCAGTGATTTCGTGTTACAAACCCCAACTAAACCAGGTTATGGCCAGACTTACTTCTGCTGAGTTTCTGAGTATGGGAAGGAAGTAAAGGCAAATCAGGTCCAAAAACTCTGGGTTAGCCTGTGAGTCTCTTTCAATTAGCTGTTTAGTGTTGTTCCGATGTTAATTCATCTTGCCTTTGGGACTAGATCAAGCTGCAGCAGGGCTCAGCTTTCAGGCTCCAGTGGATGAGCCAAGTACCGCAGCTGACACCTGATTTATGGTCACTAACGCTGTTATTTCTTATCTGAAGTGGTATCCTTTTCATTTCTGTTAAGCTATCTAAAGCTAAAAGTTAAACAGTAAACTGGGTATCTGTCTATTCTGCAGACACAGAAGGCGGTCACCTCATGGAAATGGTGATTCCTCCCATTGTAAAGTGCTTGTTTACAAGTAGTGGGATGAATTACCCTGGGAACGTTTGTCTCTCTTCACTGACTATGGAGATTGCTTAGAGACCTTGTACGGGTTAACTTTTAGATATGTAGCATTGAGTAAAATGACCTTTGCGCTGTCTTCCTTGTGCTAACAGGAATTTGAGGTGTCCTGACACAAGAAAAAAAAAGATGAATCAATATGGAAAAGAAAATGTCTAAGGACTCAGACATGTTAGAAATTCATTAATTTCCTTCATGTGCCATTCTCGAAATGCTGAGGGTTTTTATTGTTTTTAAAGAGCAAATAGGCTCATGTTTGATTTTCTTGAAAATTTCTGTCATAATTCTTATGTCATATCATTTAAAAATAAACACAACTTATAAAAAAAACCTACTGACAGTACTGTGGCTTAATGTAAATACAATCCGTGATAAAAAGTGTTGAAGAATGTGAAAAGGTTTTACTGGATTACAGAAAATGTCTTTAACACTCCCAATTTTTCAAGAAAACTTTCATTTTTAAGAAAAGTTGATTTCTGATGCAGAAGAACATTCATCAGCCAGGTCTATTCATAAATAAACTTCATGAATAATTGATTTCTGAGTGTAGTGTTCAAATTATATAAAAAAATGCTTTGGAAAAACCTCCGTTGACAAAATTTAAGGTTTTCTGATGGAACTTTCAACTGTACATAAACTTTATTTATTTATCTATAATAAATTAACTTTAAATGAGACAAAACACAGTATTCAGCTTTTCACATGTATTTTTTTTTACATTTTGGGAGTTTTTGGAATATCTTTCCCATGCTGAAATATATGTTAATTTCAGTCTAAGCTGAAAAATAGACCAAGGCCTCAAAGATGCATTTTTCACAAAGTAAAATATTTTCAGGAAGAAGCTCGCTTGGTCTCACCCACACCTAATAATTTCAAAACCACTCGGAAAGACACCATGATCCTAAAAACATCTGCCTGGTTACTTAGTTATGTTAGCATCACCTTTCTCAACAGAACCATCCTTTGGTTCCCGTAAGGGTTGGATTTGGTGGTTACACTGGCACAGGACAAGCTGACCACATCCATAACATCAAATGTGAACTTCAAAGGTGTAATACAAACCAGCTGCCTGAGAGCCCTCTGTACTTAATGGAAAAGAACAAAAAGTTCCTGAGATTATTTGTTCCTTTCTGAGTTAGGTCTGTGAGACAGAGAAATCTTCTGGAGCTGCCTCTTTGTTTCCAATAATATGAACGAGAGTGATCACAGCTAGCTTAATTTTATGTTAAGAACCATCTTTAGGCAGCTCAGTTAAAGTGATATGAACCCCACTTTTAGCATGGCACACAAACAGGAAAAAAAAAACATTTTAGAATAATGTTTTGTTTGCATTTTTTTAATGAACTCTCATTCATCAGGATTTTTTATATGATTTCACTCTGTTTCTTTTTCTTACTCCACTTTAATGATTTTATGTAGTACATTCGTACACTTTGAATAATAGATCTTTGTTAGGTAATTAAATTCTATTACAGGTTTATTTAATTTTTTTCAAATAGTAAGAAAGAGAAAGAGAAAAGAAAAGATAAGTACAATAGAGAAGATCTACGCATGGCAGAAGGAAAAATAATTGGTTGCTATACTTGGTTTAATCTATAAAGGGATAAAATGGATAAACCCTGCATGTAAGAGGGCACCAACAAGATTAAACACTTAATTGTGGTGATTCTGACTTACATTACCGGGGTTAAATTCAGGGTGAGAAATTTTCCACCACAGCATACTGGCAAGGGAAATTTTTACCTTTTTCAGAAATAAAAGCCAAAGATCGGGCATTAAGATCAACATCATTGTGTCTCTTCTACAACTGTGTACTGCAGTTACCTATAGCATACCCTTTGCCAGTTCTAAAAAGAACAAAAACAGCTATTGGCTCCCTGTACCACACCGTAAGGCACTGCAAATTTTAATCAGTTGGGTTAAGAACACTTATTTTCAAAGCAAGACATGAGAATGTATCCAAAATGGCACCTATTGGGTGATTTTTCCAGTAACCAGTTAGCATGTTTTGCTTTAGTGTCTCCATTTGTAAAATCACATAATATTATTGTCACAGAAGGGGGCTGTTGGAGGGAGTGTTTGATTTTGAGAGGCTTTGTGCTATCTTAACAACTTGTTCACTGCCTCAGACAATAAAGACGGAAGGGAAAGAATCACCAGTGAATGGAAATCCAAGCACAAAGAAGCATCACCTGATGTCCCTTCCCAAGTCCATCATTGCCGTTGGGCTGTATCTATTTACACAAGGATTTATTTTTGCTTAGCTACCCATATATATGTTTACCTTCCTTCTTTTATCAATTTTGTCAGTCTTCTCAAAGAATTTCAGCTTGCAGTTTCTGTGTCTCGGGTACTTTTATGTATTTGCAAAATGCTTGGTGATAATTCCTTTAAATATTCTGCTCACATAGAAAATACTATGACTTTTACTTTAAAATAGATGCATGTATTAGGTATATATATATATTCACACAGAGTCCCTTGGTAGCTTAATTCCTATGAGGAAATATAAATGGATAGTAACTTTCTTAATCTCTTTTGTCTCAAGGAATGATACACGATGATGGATAGAAAGAGGCAATAGACTGTGATTCAGTAGTATTATTGCTTATTTCCTCCAGGTCTTGAAATCACTGACCCTCCACAATTGATGTTCTTCCAGTGAAGAGATGTGCTTCTATGGACTGCACGTGCTTCACTGCTTGTACAGGCTGAATTCAGCCATGCCGTTCCAAATAGCACTTTACATCTTAAAAGGTATGCTTGTGGGGGAAGGATGGAAGAATTTGCCCCCAAAACACTGCATGAGATTGTAATTCCAACTTTAACAGGAAATAAATGCTTTTACAACTCACTGCTGGACCTACGAAGACCATAAGTTTGCAGATGTGTTTAGTTTCTGAGACTGAGAGTACAATTGTTTTTAAGCTCATATGCATTCCTCTATGGGTAAAGGTAGGCCTTCTGCCTATACGAAGTTCTGAGTCACAGACTCAGATTTCTTTTGGTTGGAAGAGACCTTTAAGATCATCAAGTTCAACCATTAACCCAGCAATGCCAAGTCCACCACTAAACCATGTCCCTCAGCATCAAGTCTATATGTCTTTTAAACACCTCCAGGAATGGTGATTCCATCATTTGCCTGGGCAGCCTATTCCAACGATTGATAGACCTTTCAGTGTTTCAGTGTTTCAGTGTTCAGTTTTTCCTAATATCCAATCTATACCTCCCCTGGCACAACTTGAGGCTGTTTCTTCTTGTTCTATTGCTTCTTACTTGGGAGAAGAGACTGTTCCCCCCTTTGCTACACCTTCCTTTCAGGTAGTTGTAGACAGCAATAAGGTCTCCCGTCAGCCTCCTTTTCTCCAGGCTGAACCACCCCAGGTCCCTCAGCTGCTCCTTATAAGACTTGTGCTCCAGACCCCTCACCAGCTTCATTGCCCTTCTCTGAACAGAGTCACCCACACTGTGATGAGAAGGGACCTTCTCTGGCTCTTCAGGACACTCTCCCCCTGACAAGTGGCAGCAGATCCACTGTACCTTGCTGCACAATCTCACATGCTGGACTTGTCAGCTGGCTCCCTACTGGTTTCAAGCTGGGAAGACACTTAGGCAGATGAGATTAAGGTCCAGTGTTGAGTACGAGCACCATCCAATGGCCATGTCCTGTCACAAGGTGTGATGGGAAGAAAGGGGGAGCAGGGAAGTTGGTAGGAAGGAAGAAAGAGAGAGTAGAGAAGCAGGTAAAGCCGGGGAAGAGCTGCCAGAACAGTAAAATCTCCTGCTTCCAGGTCACTATGACCCCATAGCCAAAGGGATTCAGGGAAAGGATCACACCTCTCTCCACCACAGTCCCTTCCTTGGGCTGCTCCCAGAGAAGCATAATTACATGCCACCCCTTACTCAGGACTCAGCCTAAGGGCACAATGTAGCCCACAGACACCAGCGATGGAAAAGACCTATTAGGTCCATTTAGCCAATTCCCCAGGCATCGCAGGGGTCTTTCCTTCCTGCTACGTCCAGCCTTGCTAGCCTTGGGCACGAAGCTGTCATATAGCTGACGGGTTCGCCACTTCACAGGTTCACGTGTTGCTGGGACTTCTGACACTGGGCTTCAGCAGTTTTTCAGATGTATAATAGATGATGTTTATGTGCCTGTAACATCCCCATGACCCTCCGTGTGTCAGCGTGGGTAACACCGATGTCTTTAATGTTTGGTTTGGTTGACACTACAGCATCTGTAGCAGGTGAGAATCCAAAGAGGGTCTGTGAACAGCAGAGTTAGTCTGGTACAACCTGGCCCATGCATAGGAGTGGTACAGAAGTAGTTTTACTGGGTGAAGTGGGAAAAAATAGCCCCAGTTTGTGGCAGGCGTGTGGGTGTGCTGCATAGCAATAGCTGAAGGAGGCATTTAGCCTTTGCAGTGGTCCTCTGAGAGCATCTTCCCCATGCAATGACACAAAGTGTGGAGAAGCTAGAATTTGTGCTGACTCAGGCCTTTGAAGTCCACATGCCACTTTGTCACAGGAGGCTCTTTTTCCTCAAAACAGTGTGGTAGCAGATTTGGGTCTGGATACCATGTTTATTTGTTTGTTTTTCTGGAGCTACCACAGTATCTATTAGTTCATGGTCCTTGCACATTTCCATAATGTTTCCCTTGTTTTTTCCTATTTAATATTCTATTCCTCTGTCCAGAAATTAGGGGAAGTAGGGAGCCAAGTTTCTATCCATCTCCCATTCCTCTTATTCCTTTGCCACTTGTTCCTTTGCTAGAGGCACAGCATAAGGAAACAAATCACTTCTCTTACCTGACTGGATTCAAAGTGCAAGTAGCCCCTTCAGGAACATCAGAGCATTTTATTCCCCTGCATGGTAGTTGAATTCACACTCTATTGCTTGTAAAACAAAAAGTTAAAAGAAAGAAAGACAAACAATCTGTGTGTGTGTGTGTGAGATAAAGAAAAATAAACTAAATTAAACAGGGAAAAATTTAAGCAAAAAAAAGGGGGGGGGGAAGAGAGATACATGCAGAGATCAGCAAACAATTGTGTGCTACAAACAAGAGTTGAGAAAACTGGCTTTTTTTAAAAAAAATTATTCTCCTCCTTAGGATTTAAGATTCTAGATTTTTGCTGTAAGAAATTTAAGAAGTCACACCACTGAACTCTTTTCAGGATTCAAGCAGCCAGTTGTGCAGTGTTAAGATTTATATCTAAGTTTAATGGGATTAATCAAGCATTCTCTCAGTGGAGGCTAGAGATGGAACCTAGACAATTAGCATAGTGAGAAGCCAAATTGTTAAATGGGTAAATCTAGGTGGGGAGAATCCCATTCCTCAGTCCTGCACCACTCTTTAGGGTGCCTGAGTCTAGTCCCTCCCTGCATGGATCTGAGAATGAACACTTCCTACCTCAATTCCACAGCATTAAAATGAAATAGTAACGTCCCTTACCTTGGAGGGCTCATAATCATGAGCACCAGGGCTAAATAAGTATCTTTAAAAGTTGCCATCAGGAAGTTTAAAAAAAATGTCAACCCTTTGCAAAGTTTCCTTGTATGTTCTTTCCCCTCACTGGTCTGAACTTGTCAGTTCCCCACTGTGGGCTATTTCTGCTGTCTGAGCTGTGCCTGTCCTCACCCCCTGCACTCTGGCTTGTACAGGCTCCAAACCCAACACGGCCAGCGCTTCAGTACTGGTTAAGGGCAACATGTCTTAAAAGCCACAAAGTCTTCCCTGGAAGTAAAGTCTTCCTTTCTCCAAACCCCACTTCTCAGTGAGGCAGGAGCTACAGACCTCGTGTTGGTTTCACAGATGAAGCATGACTTCTCACAACCAGTTTTTGCATCCCACAGGTCTTGTCTCTCCCTACCTCAGAAATTTTCCATCACAGTGCAATGGTCTTTCTATGCTCTGAAGGCCAGTGAATGAGGTACAGCTGGGTGGTCTCATTTGTGGTCCACCAATGATCCATGCTTGACTCAGTGTTTTGGAGTAGGAGAGAGCATGTAGTGTGAATAAACAGCTGTGGCAAAGATTGTCAGCTGGTTCTCATACTTGAAGGAGGCCCAGAGGAGGCTTATTTAACACAATTACTGTATGCCCCAACATGCTAGAGGTGATTATAAAATAGGGACATTATCCCAGGTCCCAACAAAAATGTTTAGAGTGCTATATTATCTTAGACTTTAGTCTGGGACACAGGGCTTCCTTATTTCACTTAAATTCCGGCCCTGCCAACTTACTGTTCCCAGTACCCTGGATGATGGGTGTTGGGGGTATGTGATCCAGTGATGAGCACTGGGAGTGAGTTATCCTCCATTATATGATCTGTTGATGAACATTCATCCTCAGTTCACTTTGCACCTTATCCCCAGCGTGACCATGCACACTGAATGCTCTTCTCTTCTTATTACAGGACCTGATGAAGAATCAATCATATAAAAAAATTCTAGGATGTCTCCTTGTCATGCAAGAACGTGGGAACATAGAGCTGGGTCATTAAGCCAACTAGATTTTATCTGAGGCATCATCCCATCTTTATTCCATTACATCATTGTGTGCTATCAGTTCTCACTATGTAGTTTCATTAACAATTTTCTCACACTTTTTGGTAATACCTGAGTATTACATCTGTCCTTTGTTCACAGTTGCATTATGTTACTCCTAAATATCAGCAGGAGCTGGACACACCCATACTGGACCACACTCATTCTGGTGCTTATAATATAAATCCAGTTGCTCAATGAGAGAGAAAAACAGAATTAGGTCTCCTACATGTCACCTGTCTTACCTTCAGGAAGTGGTGACTACTTCTGCATTAAAAAGCAAAAGTCAGAGATGTTCCCCATTGCTAGAAATCATCTTTCTCTACCACTATGTTATTTAAAAAGGCCCCTAAGTGCTTTTGGATCCACAACAATAAGGCTTCTCCCAAACCAGCATGATTTGAGAAATAGCACAGGGACCATTCCCAAAAGTTAACTTAGATACAGGTATTTTAATCTAAGGGGAAGAAAATTTAATTGTGTAGGTGCCAGCCATTCCATGTTACGTAACCTCAATGCCTTCCAGCCACACTTAATTTACTTGCACAGGCATAGTCAGTGTCTCTCCCTTAAAACTAACCGTATTCTTTTTTCTTTTTTTTTTTTTTTTCCATATGGTTTAAATGATCCTCTCCAAGGAGAAGTGGCATCTCTCCTTTTTACAGTGGTAAAATCAAAATACTTCATAGGTTATATATGGTACTGGAAAGGTTTATCATGAGGTAGCAATCCAAGGTCTTTAGAAGAGGTTTTACTATATTCCTCTTGCAGCATTAAGTAAAACAGTACTTGTAGTAGTTCTCTCTCGCTGTGCCACATTGCTTAATCAAATTACTCAGTGTCTTCATTTGCTCTAATTCTTCTTCAGTTGGAAGCTTTTTTTTTGCTCTGGGTAGAACATTTGCAATCTGCCTTTTTACTGTGCATGCAAAAAGTAGCATGTTTTAACTTCTGAAAACTCATTCAAGGAGACAGCATCATTTTTGTACACGGTGTTCTGTGAGAGTGCTGCGCATCCTGCATGCTTGGTTGGTAGTAGCTTAATGCTGTCACGGTCCTCCAGGGGCTTGTCCCATGTGGTTATAATTAACTTTTAATGTCTGCCTTCAGGGCAAAACACTTAAGGGGTTAACCAGTTTTCTCCAAAAGAATGAATAGTTAAATGCTAACATACGTTTATCAATATATTCCACAATGCGGAGGAAAATATCTAGATTTTTTTTTCTTCTGCTTGTACCATATTTGTCTAATTCAGAGTCACTTGCCATCTTAAGAGCGGAGATTATCCTTTCAAGTCTTATAATATAAGTGCACTTGCTACATGCTTAACACAATCTTACTTAGTAGCTGAGTCAGTGTGAAGCTTTGTTGGACCAGATCTCGTTGGCATTTAACCATTGCAAGCGCTTGCAGTCTCTCTTTGTCCCATAAGTACATGTTGCGTCATGCTGAGACCTAAGAGAGTGCCTTAGTACAAGGACATGCGTGACTTTGCAACTCAACCAGACAGACTTTACTTATAATGTTGCTGGAGACATGGGGAAAATTATTATATAAGAGAATAATTACTTCATCAGCTGGCTCTGCATTGTTAGAGTGGGATTCAGTTCCTAAACACAGTGGCATGTGAGACTCTCTAAGGTATCCAAAGCACCTGTTTGGTGCTTAAAATTACTTTAAACATCTATATTTTGGGAACTCAATCCCACCTTAAATTTCAGCGCTCACAAAGGACACAATGAGCAGGACCCAACTCCTCAAACACAGATATCTAGTGCCATTTTAGCACTATGGACCGTCCTGACAATCCAGAAGGGTTCAGGGCTCCTGTAAATCCTTTGATACCCAAGAGCATCTCCAGTGACAGCAGATCATTGCATTCAGGAAACTAAATTCTAGGCAATCCTGCTTCAGCAGGGGAGTTGGTCTAGATGATCTCTATGGTCCCTTCCAACTCTAAAAATTCAGTGAAATTCAGTGAAATTCTTCTTACTGAATAGAAACCATACAATCTGGCATCTTTCTGTGGATACCTGACTGAGCTCCAAATGAACTGTTGCGCATGTAGGTTGCAGTGTAGCACAAAAGCATCTGGCTCTGAAGCAAGAAGCTTAGCGGGAGAGTTGCCTGGCTTCTTATTCTGTAGTCAGCACATCTGCAGCGAGCTCTCGGCACTGCATGGTATGGACATGCCTCGAAGGTCTGTTCTGAGGCCGGAGTAAGTTAGTGAAAGGAAGGCCAGTGCTCTCAGACCATGCTGAGTGAGTCCGCAAAGGGAGAATGAACTTGTCAAGAATCTGAAAGATTGACAAAAAAAAAACATACTTGCCCTGCTTTGCTCCTGTATGCTTGGCTGAGATTTTATTTTATTTTTTTTCATTGATGTACAGTCTAGAAATCTCGAAAAAGACTTAAGGAAGAATAATATGGCATAAGATTGTTTCCTCTTAGATAAAACGGAAGTCTGTGTCCTGAAGATCTCCAAACCAACTCATTGTGTTCTTAAAGAACTTACAATAGATTCAGTTGCTTTAATGACAGACACTGCGACTGAGGAAATACTTGGATAAAGCATTTCTATTCTGTGGGAATTTATCTCCGGATTCTCTAAAATATACTAAAATCAGGATATAGTAATTTTGGGGACATTCCATCCTCAACCAATTTATCATCTCTAGTGAGTACACCAAACTACTGGCCCATCGCCATGCTCTTCATTGGGAACTGCAGCAGAGAAAGCCCAGCCTTTCAGCTGTGATATCTCACAACCATAGTTCATCCATGGCTGAAGCTATGTGGTGGGTTGACCTTGGCTTGACACCAGGTCCTCACCAAGCCGCTCTATCACTCTTCTCCTCAGCAGGACAGAGGGGGAGGAAATAAAATGGAAAAAAAATGTGGGTCAAGATAAAGGCAGCTTAATAGAAAAAACAAGGGATGCGTATGGAAACAAAGGAAAACAAAACATTTATTCTCTTTCCCACCTCCAGACTACTTTGTGAGGCAGGTGGAATGTTGGAGGGACAGCCTTCATGCTGTGCAAGTATTGTACAGCAATATTCAAAACACTGGTGTGTTATCAATGCCTTTCCAGCTACCAAGAAGCAGCACAGCACTATGGGGGCTTCTATGGGGAAAATTAACTCCTCTCAGCCAGACCCAATACAATCTGATACCAGGCTATGTGATCTGCTGAGCCTGAAGAGTGGGTACATTTTACCTTGTCTGCTATGGGAGCAAAAACCTTCAGCAGTGAAATGAGGAGGATCTCCATGTTGGCAACACAGCTAAAATTCCCATAAACTGAATAAAACCTGTAGATAGAATTAAATTAATTACCCTGCTTAGCCACTTTCCATCCATGCATCTTAAATAACAAACTCCAGGATGATGATCATCCCACTTTTAGAGATGGATAGGGACAAGGCACAAAGAAATAAACTCTTTGCCCTTACATTGCTTGGCAAATTAGTAACACATGTAAGGTAAGAGCCAAGATCTTGTGAGTGATAGTCTTTCAGCTGACCACACTTTCAAGACTGCATAATGTTGTAAAGCAACACTTACTGGCTTCAGGCTGTTAATTCTCTGCATTGTCAGCCCATTCTATTGAGACACGACTGAGCAACATTAACTTTTATACACAGTCATTTCCCTATTGTTGACTTGATCTGATCTCGGTGGAGAGTTGCTGTCAGTATTCCTCAAAGAAAATGGGCTGCGTTAAACACCTTCAACTGGTGCTCAAGCAAAAGCTTGCAGTCTTCAGTCAAACATAACTGCCTTTGCAAAAAGGAAAAAGCGAAGAGGAAAAATGCCTGATACATATTAGGGGTTTCACCAAACACTCTATACACTTGTCTGTGTATTGTCTGTGACTCCAGAATATGTCTTTGACTTTCAGTTTACAAAGACTGATTTATTATCCAATTCTTCTGCATGTCAAAGAATGCAACTATGAGGATAGGCCTCATAAACCATATCACAGTGTTGTCTTCAGTGTTTTTAAGGCTCATATATATATTGGTGAGCAGAGTGTCAACCTTGAACAGCAGACTTCATTGATGTTAGGAAACACCCGGGGTAGGTCTCTGGCAATCACTGCAATGAGATGTGGTACACACACAGTATAACTCTTGGTAACTTCCAGTTAAATCATCCGCTTTTAAAGAACATCTCAACGTTATAAAATCAAAAGAAAGTAATACACATCTTTTCCAAAGTCATCTCCCCTCTGTATTACAAGAAACTAAACTCAACTGTGTCAGCCCAGACTGTATGTTCTTCTAAATCAGTCTTTTTCCAATAGCACTAGAGTAGGTGGACAGTGTAAGAGTGAGGTCCCATGTCACATCCAGAAATAACATAATTATTCTTTCTTTGCACTCAGTTATTCTCTTTTATAAGTCTACAGCTATTAAGCATTTTTCATGGAATCACATTATTCTTCAAACTAATAGATATATTAGACATAATAGACAAAAAGTTAACGGTTCATGAAAACCATCATATTATAACAGATTGGAAGTTCTCTATATTGCTGTTAATAAATTACATTCATTATAATTATCACACTTTTTTGAAAGTAGGCTTGGCTGACGCTATATACATATAACCAAAATTATATCAAAACTTTTTTTCCTAAAGGATCTGCTGGGAGTTGAAGAGAAGTAATGGGACCTTTTGCTTATTTGATATTGTTGAAATTACCATGCAACTGAAAACTTCAATTTTGCATCCAGTCAGTTAGTATTCTTCCAAACAATTCGCAAACAGAGGGTAAATCAGAAATAAACCCAAAAGAGAATTTTTATTTGAGAACTCTGATTTAGGTTGTGGGCAGGGAGGTGTGTAGCTAAGTTTCACAGTATGGATATGACCAGACCTTGCCATCAGGCTGCAGAGCAAGAGAATGGACTTGGTACTGGTGCAAATGAAGAATATGTTCACAGGTGAATTGGTCAAATATGGCTAATACATCATATACATCTCTATCTGAGCTAATCATCTTCACTGCCTTTTATAGACAGTGGAGAAAAACTGACATGCCTCAGTCTTTCCTACCCCTTAAATTATGCTTTTCTTTGATCCTAATTTAGAGACAAATCTTAAATCCCTGCAACCGTTACACACAATCGAAAATTGATTCTTCTTCAGTACACCATCATTCATCTTACATGATATATGCTGTAGAGAAGATAAGCGTTTAGTCTGAGCTAACCATGCACACGTTGACTTTCAGTGGAGAAAGAAATGTTTCCACAGGACTGTGGAAAGCCATTGAAAGACCACTGATGAATAGCTTCCTTGGAATTCTCTCTCTCTCGCATATAGAAAAACCGTTGACAACTGGTTAGATTAGACTGCTACCTTCAGGTGTTACATTTAGGGGAGATGAATTTTTCCTCTCCGTGATATCCATACAGCGCCCAGCCAGCTCGGAAGATTTCACAGTCAGGTGAGGTATATTTACAAATCAGATTACTGGGTTGGAGTATCCAATGATTTATAATAAATTTAGTTAAATAGCTGACAAAAGCTTTACTGACCCCCCACTGAAACACAAAAAAGAAAAAAACTCTATCTTCTGCTAATAAAATACGTTCACTTCTTACCACAGCTCTTCAGCTACATTAAACCCTCTCCTGAATATAGCTTGATCTGAGGTAAAGAAAATTGTTTTGGTACTTTTTCATGGATTTTGAGTGTGTCCATGAAAATAACGCTCCAAAATGTATTTTAAATAGGTCTATAATTTTAGCTATAACTTCAGCTTCCCTAAATTCTCTTACTTCTCCAGAAGTCAATAGAATTCTGTATTTCAACTAATTGGAGATCTATCTCTATTTTTTTCCATTTTAGGGGACTTGGGAGCACTTCTCTTTTTAATTTTAATATTATTTTTTTGGTTTTGGTTACGTCTTTTCACCAGTGTGAACATCTGAGCTTTGTAAAATATACACATGAGAAACAGACTCATCAGTGAATGTTATCATGTTAAACTATAATGGCATCAAGAAATATTCTATTTTTAGTTTCAAATTTGTTTATCTTTTTTTCCCCCCTTTGGAAACATGATCTTAACTAATAGTTCTTGTGCACACTCTTCAAGTTTTTTGTATCTTTTCTTTGGGGAATACCCAGGGAAAAAAAATCGCGGAGTTTAAAAGATGTTTCAACTTTTAGTAATTAAGCTCTGGTGAGCGTTGCAAGAATATTTAATGCTCTGCTGCTCTATCTGAGGAGGATCTGGAGACTTACAAGGAATTACAAGAACATGATTTACAAAACATAAAGCTCACGTTGTCAAAGCATCCTCTGAAATGCTTTCAGATGAGAAAGTTTTTCTAGCATTTCATTAGAAAGAGGCAGCGGAGAGTCTCACAGCATTAAGGCATTTTTGTTTTGGTTTGGTTTTCGCTCCCATACTTAGGAGTAACTTGTTGGCTTTTTTCCACCTCGTGCTCTCCCTCGCAGATGAGCATTAGAGAGAATTTGGAAGTGGAAGGCCTTTCTGTCTGCAGCTAGCAGGGTCAATTCAGTGTGGCAGCTGCGAGCGGGTGACATAGACTTATATTGACACAACCCACTTTTTGCTGCAGAATCACAAAGCGAAAGCACCCGGGGCTCTTCTGCCTTTTTCAATAAGATACGAATTTTTGTCTTCCTTGTATTAAGCAGAGATCTGTCATCTTGACTTGTACACTAAATGGTCCATTCTGACTGCCTTGTTTGTGTCCAATCCCAGCCAGGATCTCGAAACATGTGTTAACATTCGGCATGTTTGGGGGCGAGCGGGAAGGGCCTGAGGCTAGACTCCCTGATGTCTGCTGGAGGGTAGTCAATAATCATTAGCCCTTCAAGTGGTAGATGCCCAACATAAACTGTACTTATTTATTTAAAAAATCTTTACTTTAAGCCACAGGGAAAGGCATTTTAGAGAACGCAGCTCCCCTGAAGTAACGAAGCGGTAATAAAGACGTAGTGCCATGTAAGTGCAATTCTGGCTTGTTGGGAGGGGAGGAAGGGAATGGTTTTTTAGCACTGTGTCATCAGCCAGAGCAATGGGAAACTATTAAAAGTAATTAGCCCATGCATGTCTGTCACTTCAGTTTATCCCTGTGGTGATAAAGAAGTGTGATTTGCCCCAAGTCTTTTCTGATTGCCAACATCTTAGTGTTAGCCACAGAGTTAAACCTGCGGCAGTGGGGGAAGTTCTAATGTTCATTATAGTCAACACGAGGTAAATGAAGCTGGGCTTTTTAATTTTATTTTTGATGGAGTTCAAAGAAAACCAAGTTTGTACTAATTAAATATTCAGAGAAACTGTGAAGCTTCTCATCTAACTGTGACTGTTTATGTGTGGATAGGTGTCAGTGGCAGGCCAAACATTGCTGTCATTTATATTTCCACCCATCTTGGCGTGAGTGAAGTGGAATGGTGTTGATGGAGAGACTTATTTAGCATACTTATTTCTATTTCTATGTTGTTCCACTGCACATATATTTCAGAAATATTAAGGTGTTAGAAAAAAATTTCCCCTAGAAGGGAGTGAACATATAAAACAGCATTCAGTGCACCTAACATTTGAAGTCCAAAAGTGGGCAATTAGTCTAGCCCCTTGCACATGACATAAAGAACCAGGTACCTCCAGAGGGCAATTCAATACATCCTAAAGTAAATGGAATGGATTGCCTCCTTGAGGTAACTACTGATGTCCTTTGGCTATGAAGAGATCTTTGATCTCTAGCTGTGATCAGTTACCCCACTTTCATATAGCTGAAATCATGTGAGGAAAATCCCAGTAGAAAAAATGGAGGGACTCCCATACTGATCAGGTTCATGTTAACCTAGTTTATCACCAGCCAGCTCAATTTATCACCAGCATCAATTGTTTCAGAGAGAGAGAGCTCCAGCAATAGGAACTATGGATTCTTCTGTTAATATTTTAACATTATGGTATTCTCTACCAATATTTAGAGCTTTAAACTTAGAGTTGTCAAATTTTTCAAATCTTCTAGAATTGTTTGCATGGCACCTGTGACGTGAATTCATCATTTTTAAGGACCTGTTTCAGCAATATATTTAGTTCAACAAGCCTGCCTGTAAGTGTGTCTCAGTGAAGCCGCAGCGATTATGCACATGCCCAGGTTATTTGTTGAACTGGGGCATTAATCTTTAATATTATTGCTTTGGCTGTCCAGCTGGATGAACTGTCTGCAATTAGTTACCCTAAAATAACTGCATATGCACTGACAGATTCAATATCCTCTCTAATAAATTGGAAAGATACATTGTAGGTTGAGAGCCGCTGGCAAAATGACCTAGGAAAGGATGGCAGGCTTATTTGACAGTAGATTTCATGTTAGTCTCGCATTAATGCCATGGTTCTTCTGAACAAGTCTTGTGTTTAACAAGACTTGGTATGTAGTGCAGCAGTTTTTTCACGTAGGGCAGATGGGCGTTGACACACGTAGACCTGGGCATATCCAGAGCTGACATATCTTGTTTAGCTTGTAGTTGTATCGGAAGGACCAACTTTTAAATTGTCCTATATATTTCCCAGCTTTACATCTCACGCTTTAACGTATAAGCTACATGGACAAATTATTGTTAAATGACACATATTAATTGTTAAAAAATATTAAAGCCTTTGCCATGACCTAATTAAAAATGGCTTCCTTAATCTGTCCTGCAGTACAGTCTATTGTGGCAGTGCCTTGAGGATATGTGTTGGAAGAAATGCTTGTTTTCCTGTAGGATTTTCCACCTATATAGTCAATTTTTTGAACTATTGAGATGAGGCATGGGAAGATCAAGAATATGCCTCTACTGGAATCTGAAAGGCAATTTATGGGGAGCAAAGTAAGCCCACTTCTCAGTGTGACTCTGTAGATGAGGTGCAGTAGGCACCAGCAATGGCTTACAGGACACAGGTCTGTGCCACTGTGTCCAGTCCTGCGCTAGTGCTCACACCTGGTGCTTTAAACCTCATTCACGAACATCTCTCTTCTCAGTCCTCTGAACTTCAGTGGGGAAACATTGTGGGAGTGTGAATCTGCTGTTCTAACTTTACTGAAATTTCAACATCCATTCCAAGTTCATCATTAAAGTTACCTCCATAGTCAGAGAAGCTATTTATTTTTAGAAGGTGACACAACATATCCTATAAAAGTCCTTCACAGAGACAAGAGAGATTCAGAAGAAAAAATAATGATTTCAGAATGCCATTTTTTACCTATCTGGTTTTTCCCATGGTCTTTTGATTGTTTTCCAATGATTTTGTTTGTCTCCTTGCCTAAGAAATAGTTTAATCTAAGTCCACTTTTTCAAAACTTGAAGTTTAATTCTTTTCATTACATAAACTTGTTGTTTTATTATTTTGATCTAATGTTTCTCTTTCCTGTTCGCAGGGAAAAAAAAATCTATTCTTTCATAGCTTTATGACTGCAGCTGGTCATGGTTCTGTGACATCCTCTCTATTCCTCTCCTACTTTTTTAATTGATCCATTGTCCTATGAAATATTTACTGTTACATTTAAAATTCACAAAGTTTTTAGTTCATTTTTGTATTATTCTGAATGCCTCCCTCTTTCATCACAAAGACCAGTTTTTACACCATGTCATATCCAACACTAATTTTCTCTAGTTTTTGTTGGGATTTTTTTCTGACTGTTGGAATTCTTCTGGGAAATTCCAATGATGCTGAAGATTATGCCATGATGAGATTTTTTTCCCCTCCTTCTTGTCCTTGTCTAGAACCAACTCAGCATTTTACCTGTCTTTCATCTCGCCTGGGAGGAAAGCTATCCCCACACACATTCAGAGCAGAAATTTCATCTTATACATCTACTTTATGGTAGGATGAATTGCCTCTGGAAGTTTCTTTTCCCATGGACTGTAGATGCAACCTAGTGAATTCTCTTACACATCTAGGTTTTAGCTGGTTTAGGTGAGGTGAATCTCATCTGCATTTACTTCTTTCATCTGCTTTGCAGACAATGGGCTGTAAAAATGATTGGAAAATAAAGGCATGAATGTCCTTGGAAACTGCACCTTTGGAGTATTTCTGAAATGGACTTCAACTACAAGGGACTTTGGATTTCTTTTCATGTATTAACTTTGTTTGTTTTATGTGTCACTTGGTATTTATTCTCAATTATTTGGGTCCCTTTCACCTGTCTGATGCAAAGAGGGACACTATTTACTGATTAAGCATTTTTAAAAGTATTATTCTGAATTATTTCATTGCAACTAAACTAATCCTCCATTGCATCACGACCTTTCTTGGCAGTATCAGACAAGGGGAGCAGCAAACATATTCCTTGCAAGATATAAAGAAGGCCACTTTTCAGAAAGTCCAGAATCCTATCTGCACCAAGTCAGGTTTTGTCAAACTGGTTTGAAGGAATTCCCTAAATCACGAATAAGGTTTTGAAAATGTGATCGTAAATTTGAGTTAGCTTGAGTTAACTTGGATAATGCAGTGTATCTTCTAAATTTCTATTTCCAACATTCCCATAATTTCCACTTGCGTCTCATTGGAAATAGACAGATGGACAAACTGACCGGCGAGGCCCTCAGATCACCTATAACGTTTCTAAACAGTACATTATAGGACTTTAGGCAAGAATCAGCTGCTTCACTTCCATGGCCTGCAAAAATTAGATCAGGTTAGTGGATTGCAGTAGTCTCTTTTGCTCTAGGAATCATAGTTTCTGACTATGCTCCTTGACAAATAATTTTAGTAAATGCAGGAAAACTGATACAAAAGAAAATATTTTATTATTTTTTTATTCCATTTTTATTAAGCAGTCTTTCTTTTAAATTGTTTGGGACTTGTATTTTGTGCATTTCCAGGGAGGAAGCAAAGCTTGACAAATGCTAATTTCCTCAGCAGAGTGCAGCTAAGAGGTCTCAGTAAGAAAGAAGCAAGACCTCTAAAAATCATCAGATGTTGCTAAGGTTTGAGTAAACTTATTTGCTACATCTGTGCTGTTTCCTACCTAGAGAATCCCTCCCTGCTTTTCTAGCTATCTCCTTCTCTGAACCCCTGGAGCAGGAAGATTCTGCCTTAAAGCTATCGGGATTAATTATAGCCAACTAATACCAACTTTCTATTTACCCATACTGTTTCACAAAGGTTTATAGCACACCTGAAACAATCCCCAAAAGTGAGCACATTTATTATTTAGGAACTCTTCCTTAGATTATAATTTTAGTTCTCCTACTCACTGTAAAAATGTCTGCAAAAGTAAGGGTGGGAGTGTAAGAAGACGGGAGAAACATCCCAGAAGAAAAGTCCCACTGGCTCTAGGGCGGACTGAAAAAAATCCTATTAGTGCTTATTTTCAATTTTTGGACAAAACTGTTTTTTGTTTTTCTTAGTTTTGTGGATTGTTTTTTTTTTAATAAAATATCCTAAACTCCTGAACTTGTTAATTCAGCATATTGAGTTTGAGTTTTTTCAGAGCAATGATTTAGGAGGAAAAGGGAGCTGTTCTTTACGGAAGACCTTTTTTTTTTTTTAACCTGTAAAAAACAAGAAAAAGGCCCATCTACCCTTGTGCTTTCCTAATCAACTAATTTTCCACTCTACATTTCCTGGCTTTCTACCAGATTTTACTCCTCAGCCATACCTCCCAGAGTGTGTGGCTATCTGCCTGACACTGAAGGCATCCAACAGGATCTAGGCTAGCAAGAGGTGTGGCATTGGACTCGTTTCACCAGAGTCATTTGGTGCCTCCTATTGTTTTAAAGATAACAGAGAGAAACAAACATTTCCAAGGAGTAATTTTTCAGTCCTAAAATCTGGAACAGGTCAGATGTATTGTGCAATTAAAGTTAGCTTCTGTACTGATGATGAAGAGGACCTCACATCTATAGGTCCATTTTGATGGTTAAACATAGGTGCTGGCTTGTTCCCAACTTCTCTCTATACTAACAGATGACATGAGACAGTGTGGGACATCATATTCAGCTGCTCCTTCTAGAATATCAGGCTGTTAGAAATAGAGGTTTCACATCACCAGGGCAGCATCTATTAAGGTCATCCATGAGACATAATGTTGTTTCATGGTGGAGACAAAATGTCCTTGCCTTCAAGGTGGCCAGGCTAGCACAGTACGCTTTCTGATCTGCCAGAGATGCTGCATCTGCAGCATACTGCTGGAGGACTGAGTGGTCTAGAAGCCTGGACCAGAAGTCATTCCAGAGCAAAAATTACAAAATAACCTTTTCCAGAAGTAAGTTTTCTTACTCACTCTTTGAGGAGTTAATTCATGGTTTGGGTCAGGAGGCTTTATAATTTGTACCCAACGTTAGTTAAGACTTGCTATAAAAAGGATGATCACATACTCTTCATAAGAAATTTCAGAGTATACTACTGCATTTATATATGTATCCACATGACTGTGCCTTGAAAACTGGGATCTTTTTATCTGACCCCTGGGTTACACATAATTTGTTCAAAAAGAACCAGGAAACAACACACTTCTTACTTTTATTTTGGTTAGTACAGAACAGACAATCCAATTACTTGATAATATAGGACAGGCAAACTGTATTTCAAGCATAAGAGGCCATAATCTACTTCCTTTTATATCCTGAGTTTCTCTTCTAGAACAATAGTTGAATGTGAATTCACCCAGTGTCATTTTCCAGCCAAACTGTAGCTACATCCATAATATCACATCCTCCTTATAATCACATGCCCCCAGCTTTTCCGTTCTTCTCCCTAAATGCCTTGCCCTTGTACTTAAACAACATAATAAGACTGTTTTCTGTTGATTCTGCATAGGGATAAAGGCTATACGTTCAAGCTGTTCTAGCTGCTTTCTACTGTAAATGCATTCTTCCTCTTTATCTGTGTTATCTGTTCATTAAATATGTATCTTTCTACTGGAGTTTTCAATCACCAAAGGGATCTATTCCATTTCCATGTGAATGATTTGTTCTTTTTTTGTGCAAAGAGGAAAACACACTTTTAATGTACAGAGTACACTATATGCTGTACGACTGATTACATCTTTCCCCTGTCTCACCCTCTTTGTACATAAATGTACTCAAGTCACTCGTTTCAGCTCCTGAAAGGACAAAAAGTTCAAAATGGCTCGGAGAAGACATGCTTAACAGATGCTTTTCCAGCTTCTCAACCCTAGCATCCCTCTCTACCATGAATTAAAATATTAATCATAGCAAGCTCTTTAAATCTGAGTGTCTGCATTTAAAAAGACGTGGATTTAGCACACAAGAAAATAAGGCACTAGCTGTTGTAGCACAAGTCAGGCATGTGTTATTCACACCCTGGGATAGAGGAGAGTACCGGTATGGCCCTGCCAGTGTATACGTACCTCGAGTGCTCCTACCCACACCCTTTTAGACCAGTTTGTCCTGTGTTTAGGGACACCGCCACGTTCTTAAATGGTGGAATAGCAAGCAAGCTGGATTGCTTTGTGCCACTTAGATAAAGGTTAGGGCAAATTGTGCTTGAGCTTAGCTGGTATGAAGTTACCCATCTAGTCTATACAACTGCTGAAGGCTCCTGAGTAGAACTTGGAGTGGAATGAGACTCTCCAAAAGGTGACAAACTTTGTCCTAAGATGGAATGAGTGATCTTCCAAGTGCAAGGTGCTGTGTGTGGGTCCAGAAAATGTCAAGAACAAACACAGGTTGGGCAGAGAATGGATTGAGAGCAGTCCTGAGGAGAAGGACTTGGGGGTGTTGGTGGATGAGAAGCTCAACACGAGCCAACCATGTGCACTGGCAGCCCAGAAAACCAACCGCATCCCGGGCTTCATCAACAGAAGTGTGGCCAGCAGGGTGAGATGGGGGAGGGGAGGGATTTTATGATTCTATGATCTTCTGGAGGTGTTTTTG
Source organism: Limnodromus scolopaceus (assembly GCA_028565335.1). Lineage (NCBI taxonomy): Eukaryota > Metazoa > Chordata > Aves > Charadriiformes > Scolopacidae > Limnodromus > Limnodromus scolopaceus. Next base: position 115,790,460 of record JAOXNO010000024.1, read on the forward strand.
TCTCTCAGTTGACTAGGACCTCAACCAGAAGATTGGCTGAATGCTAATTTCTGTACAGTTGCAATTAAATGGGATGAATCTGACCTTTGTGTTTTCCTTTACCCCGAGGCTCAGTGACCCTTAGGGAGGGCAAGAAGCCCCAGCAGCTAACAGACCAGTGTTCATGCTGGAGTACATTCTTGTTAGCCTGAAGCTCTAGTCAACTCTGAGTTCTTGGTTATCTATCCTCATAATATAAAATGAAAAAAAACCCAGTGTCTTGTTGGGGATCAGCAAACTTGTCAGAGTAGGGTATATGAAAAATAAAATGTCTGCCTCCTCAGGGATGGAGAAATTTGAAATATTTCTTGATGTGGTTTGTTTGTGGGTCACAGCTTTCCTATGGGTCTGATCCAACATCTAATTATGGTCCGTGGCTCTAAGGCTTTCCTCAACAAATAACTTATTGGTGTGAAAGGAGAGGCTGTATGACGATAAATGAGAGAGGCTATCTGTGGCATTTAGTCATTGGATAAAACTAATACTACAGGGAAGGGATGTGAGGAAAAGTAAATTTTTCCTTTAGGTATTTTAAGGCTTTTTTTAATCTTTGCCTAGATCAAAAGACAAAGAGCAACGTCCTTACGCTGCCTCAGCTCTCACCTCTTCTTTGCATCTGCATTGGTGGCTTGGTGTGATATTCATCTTACTAAATTCTAGCCTTCTGGAAGTTAGTTGTCTGAAATAAGCTTGGCAACTAGTTTCTGTTTGTACAGAGAAATTTCCAAAGGGTTAAGCATCCCACCCCAAGCTTCCTCTTAGTTCTGCAGTTTACAGAAATTCACTTGAAAACTGGGAATGTTTGGATTTTGGAACAAATTCAGCCCCAAAGCTGGATGTAGTTTTCTAAGAGTGGGAAAACTTGAATACCAGGACCAATTCAGAGGATGTAATTGATTTTAATTTTAAAACGAAATTACATTTTTTCCTGCCCCCCAAAAAAATCAAAAAAATAATTCAGATTCCAGGATAAATGTCATTGTTCATGTCAGCTGAAGTTGGGTCAGTCCTCGTAACCTCTTTTCTTCACTTCATGATATTGTTTATGACGTTAATGTTTTCCTCTGAATTCTCTCACATTATTAGCTATAGAGAACACAATAAGCTCAGCATTATCTCCAACATACTCAAAGCATTTGCAGTTCATTACTGTGGTGAGCACCATGAAAGTTTGTGTTTGTTCATTTAACTCATTTGCAGCACCCAAAATTAAAAAGCTAATTGACTGGAATGGTCACGTTGACTTGTTTTTGTTTAGAGGCATTAATCAAAATAATCTTTTACAGGTTTTATTCTGTAAAAGTCATAATCTATTGGCCTTAATTAGTAATTAAGATAATATCTTGTAAATATCCCTGATGCTTTAGCACTGACAGATTAGTTGCTGGATAAAAAGAACAGGGAGTATATGAAGTTCCCCAAAGTTACATCTGAAAAAAAAAACGCTTAATTTCATGATAGCTTGATTTGGGTTTTATTTAATATTTGTTTAAGGGCTTGATTTAACCTTTCCCTATCTGGCATTACTTAACCTTTCACTTTTATGAACAATTAAAGGCAAATGAAAATAAGCCCTTCCAAAAATAGAAGAATCTGCTGAGGCCAAAGGGAACATCATCATTTTGCAAAAGAAAAAAAAATATTTACCTTAAGGCTACTTAAACACTCAATTTACCAAATTATCCCTGTTTAGTGTAATGGAATAAATGCCATGCATAGAGGATTGCTGTTGGCAGGATATCATTAGAGCTAAAAAGGTAATGGGCCCTGAATAATGCCCGGAGGAGCCCTGGATTCTGCACACTGAAGCTGAGTGACCATCTATCAGAAGTTAGAGGGGAGAACACAAACAGTAAAAGAAATCCAAAAGCTGAGTTTAAAATTTTGTTACTTTGAAGTGGAGATCTTTTTTGTGATTTAAAGTTTACCATGATATTTTGCTGCCTGTTGAAGCCAACAGCAAACTCTGAGTAGCTTTAGGAGTATGGGATTTAGTGTGATGGTGTGGTAGTATATACAGAAAAGCATTTATGAATGGAATTCTTTTCTTCAGCTGTAAATGCTCAGATTTGAGCTAGTAGTCCTAGGCTGTCTTTGTAGCCAATGGGAAGAAATAAGCATTTCCGTAGGACAATAGATCTGATGTAGACACCTAAAATAGGTCAGATGATCACCCACCACCACCACCGAGTTTCTATTTTGTTATTGACTTTAAATTAGGTGAATGGATCCTAACCAGCATGATTATGGAGTGGGAGAAATTTGTCTCAAGACAAAAGGTCTGTATAAAAGCCTTTGGATAACATAAGTCTTGGGAACTCAGTATTGCGTGGATCTTGTCTTGGACTTACATGCAGAGGTTGAGTCTGTGAATTATAATGCCCGAATTGGCTGGGCAGGAATGGTGATGGGACTGTCTAAAAGGAGAACTCTTCACCTTTGCCTGCAGGACCTCCCTGCCACCTCTCATCTTCTACAGCATGATGAGTATTACTGTCCTGTTGCCAGTGAGCTCAGGTCTTAGGTGTCATCTCTGACAAGGATATGTCTACAGAGCAGATATCTTTCAATGGACGATGTGAAAGACATGGTCTGTCCCATCCACCTGCACAGCTGAAAGGCTCCACTGGAAACCCATCATTGCATTTCTCGGTTGTTGCAGGATTTTTCCCTCTTCCTCACAAATACAACCTTGCGATGCCAAAACCTAACCAGAATCAGCTTGCAAAGATAATTTTTCCAGCTTTCCATTGGATTGTCATGTCAGCTTTCATATTCTTTTGCTGACTCTCCCTTTTCTTTTTCACACTGGGACCTGGGGCGGGGGGCGGGGGGAAGGAGGCAGTGAGGGGTGTCTATTTGTATTTTTTCATTTTGAAAGAG